>UESW01003069.1:0-80631 GCA_900491605.1 Calamus simplicifolius | reverse complement strand
GTTAAAGTAAATGGACAATGGGAGAGGAAAGGCAATCTGGATGAGAGAGCCACTGAGATTAGATTTTGCACCATCTGAGGCTGGTCCTTCAGCGAGGCATCTTTCACCAGAGCCTAGCAGATCTTCACCACCTCCTGCTCCTGCTTCTGCTCCAGTTCCTGTACCGCCATCAGTGTCATCTGTCAGATTTTCTGATATTCAGATAGAGCAACTCAAGAGTAGAGGCTTAGTCAATGGATCAGCAACATTGTCATCTATTGGAACTCTGCATATTTTTACGTCACCTCTCTCAATGATTTCTCGAATGAGATGATAACGTCTAAAAATGTGTTTGGATCGCTGATGTGACCTAGGTTCTTTTGCTTGTGCGATAGCACCATTATTGTCACAATGAACATCAACAGGATTTGTGATGCTAGGAACCACTCCAAGGTCAGTAATGAACTTCTTGATCCAAACTGCTTTCTTTGTTGCATCAGATGCTGTTGACCTGATTATTGATTTTGATGATTAACAAAAGAATTGAGTATATTCATTTTATTACTAATAGATTTGACATGTGTTTCAGGGCTTAAAAATCCTTAATCAATCAAAAGGCATAAAGAAACGTGTTGTGAATCAAATGCCAAATGTAAGTTTCAAAATTCAGAGCCTGGAGTCGACACCTAGAAGGTCTGGAGCCGACCCCATGGCCAATCAAATGTCTTTCTAATTTTTGGCACGGTCCGGAGCCGACACCCAGTGTTTCGGAGTCGACACTTACAGTGTTTGGAGACGACTCCAATGCGAGAACAAAAAGCGTATTTTTGGACTTCTCTGGAACTGACACTTACAATTTTTTGGAGTCGACTCCCGAATGCGGCGAGCCGACACTCAACTTTTTTGGAGCCGACTCCTCAACGAACTTTGTATTTTCTATTTTTGGTTACCCGACTTGGAGCCGACACCTGAAAAGTTGGAGCCGACTCCAACCTGTTAGGAACATATTTTTAAATTGCCAGATCAGCTCAAACGGTAATATTTTCTTTTTACCTAACTTCTAACGGCTATATTTTGCATGGACAAACTATCCAGGTACATTCCAACGGCTAGTTTCTCACCAAAAAAATATGGATTAAGAGAAATCTATAAAAGGGGGAGAACTCTCATTTTGAAAAGGGAAAGAAAAAATAGAGTGAAAGCAAATCAAAAAACCAAGAAGTCTTGAGCTTGAAATAAAAGAGGAAAGAGTCCAAGTTCAAATCCATCTACTCCAAAAGCTCAAAGAGAAATCCAAGGCATTCAAATTCAAAAATCGGTGGATTTCCCAAAAAGAAGAAAAAGGAGCCAAAGCCCTGTTCTATGTTTTTCCAACTTCTCATCTGCAACATTTGTAAAGAATCCAAGCTGAGGCCTGATTCAACATATCAAAGGAGAAGAGGAAAAGAAGAAAAGCTCAAATCCAATCTGCTTCAAACAGGCTTTTCTAACCTTGTTTATTTACATTGAATATTTGCTCATTTAAGAGTTGTTTGTTATTGTAAACACTTTTCTTACTTGTTTTTACTAGTTCAATCAGGGGATTGAATTAGTGGAGGTAGTATACCTCGGTGCAAGCTAGATTAGCTTGAGTTTGGGTTTTATGCTGGTGAGCCCGGAAAACCAGTTGGGTTTATTGTGATCCCGGGGGAAAAACAAGTTTTGAGTTGTGAGCTTGTAAAATAACTCGACTGTAATCTAGTAGATTATAGTGTGGACCCAAGTATAACTTGGGAGTGGACGTAGGTGTTGATACACCGAACCACTATAAAATCATTGTGTTTGTCGTGCTTTAATTCTCTCTCTCTTTATCTCCTTGTTTGTGATTAATTTTTATTCTGCATTCCAAAGCCAAACGTTTTAAAAGGTTGAATTTTTTAAGAACCCAATTCACCCCCCTCTTGGGTTGCCATCTGGGCCAACAGATGCTGCTATGTATTCAGCTTCAGTTGTAGAATCAGCAACAGTGCTTTGCTTCAAACTTTTCAGCTAACAGCACCACCATTTAAACAAAACATATATCCTGACTGCGATCGGAAATCATCTTTGTCAGATTGAAAGCTTGCATCTGTGTAACCACTTACAACCAGATCATCTTCAATCCGCCATATACCAAGAACACATCTTCAGATCTTCTCAGATACTTAAGAATGTTCTTGACTGCCGTCCAGTGACTCTCACTGGGATCTGACTGGTATCTACTCGTTATGCTTAAAGCATAAGGACATCTGGTCTAGTGCACAACATAGCGTACATGATAGATCCTATTGCTGAAGCATAAAGAATCTTACTCATGCGCTCTCGCTCATCTTTTGTGTTAGGACACTGAGATTTGCTAAGTGTAATACCATGAGACATAGGCAAGTATCCTCTCTTGGAATCTTGCATACTGAACCTTTTCAGTACTTTGTCTATGTAAGTACTTTGACTTAGACCAATCAGCCTCTTAGATCTATCTCTATAGATCTTTATCCCTAGGATATAGGCAGCTTCGCCTAAGTCTTTCATTGAGAAACATTTTCTAACCAAGACTTGACACTCTGCAAGGTAAGGATATCATTCCCAATGAGTAAAATGTCATCAACATATAAGACCAGAAATACAATGGCGCTCCCACTAACTTTCTTGTAAACACAAGGTTCATCTTCATTTTTTATAAATCCAAACTCTTTGACTGATTCATCAAAACGAAGATTCCAACTCCGAGAGGCCTGCTTCAAACCATAAATGGATCTTTGAAGCTTACATACTTTACTAGAATTCTCAGGTTGTACAAAACCTCAGGTTGTGTCATGTACACATCCTCAAGTAAGTTTCCATTAAGAAACGCAGTTTTAACATCCATTTGCCAAATCTCATAGTCATAATATGCAGCAATGGCAATGAGAATTCTAATAGACTTAAGCATGGCTACAGGTGAAAAAGTTTCATCATAGTCTATACCATGAGTTTGTTTGAAACCTTTTGCAACTAGCCTTGCTTTGTAAGTATGCACTTTACCATCCATGTCAGTTTTCTTTTTGAAAACCCATTTGCACCCAATGGTCTTTGTACCTTCAGGTGGCTCAATCAAGGTCCATACCTGATTATCATACATGGATTGGATTTCAGACTTCATGGCTCTAACCATTTTTCAGAGTCTGGATCTAACATAGCCTCTTGATAGGTAGTAGGTTCATTTTGATCCACTAACAATACATCATGATTATCAGTCACAAGAAATCCATATCTCTCGGGCTCATGATGTATCCTATCAGATCTACGTAATTTTTGTGCTACAGGTGGTGTGTCAACAATGTTTGTTGACTTTGAGCATCCACAGGCGGGTCAATGTTATCTTGTGGTTCTCGAATTTCTTCGATTTGTACCTTGCTCCCACTGGTTCCTTTAGAAATAAATTCCCTTTCTAGAAAGACACCATTCTGAGCAACAAACACTTTATTCTCAATGGGATTGTAAAAGTAGTATCCTTTAGTCTCTTTAGGATACCCCACAAAAAAAACATTTATCAAACTTGGGTTCCAGCTTATTTGAAACTTGACATTTTACATAAGCTTCACAACCCCAAATCTTAAGAAAAGACAAACTGGGCTTTTTACCAGTCCACATCTCATATGGCTCTTTTCAACCGCTTTGGTTGGAACTCGATTTAGTGTGAACGCAGCTGTTTCAAGTGCATAACCCCAAAAGGTAAGTGGAAGATCCGTTAGACTCATCATAGATCGAACCATATCTAATAAAGTTCGATTCCTTCTTTCAGACACACCATTCCATTTGGTGTTCCAGGAGGAGTTAGTTGTGGAATGATTCCACAACTTCTAAGATGGTCATAAAAATCTTGGCTCAAATATTCTCCACCTCGATCAGATCGAAGTGCCTTGATTGTCTTGCCAAGTTGGTTTTGTACTTCATTTTGAAAAGATTTGAATATTTCAAATGATTCAGATTTGTGTCTCATCAAGTAGACATAACCATATCTACTGAAGTCATCAGTAAATGTAATGAAGTACTTGTAACCTCCTCTGGCATCTGAACTTAATGGTCCACATACATCTGTATGTATTAGGCCCAATAATTCATTGGCCCTTTCACTGTGTCCAGTAAAGGGATCCTTTGTCATCTTACCCAATAGACAAGATTCACATGTATCATATGATTCAAAATCAAATGAGTTCAAAAGTCCATCTTGATGGAGTTTTGATATGCGTTTCTCATTTATATGGCCAAGTCGACAATGCCAAAGATAGGTTGAATTTAAGTCATTGGACTTAAATTTCTTGGTAGTTATGTTATAGACAGAAGAATTGTTGGATTTTTGAAGATTCAAAACATAAAGACCATCTAGTAATTCGGCATTTGCATAGAACATGTCTTTATGATAAATGGAGCAATTATTATTCTTAATAATAAAAGAAAAACCATCATGATCCAAACAAGAAACTGAAATAATATTCCTACACATTGTAGGAACATAAAAGCAATTGTTTAAAACTAACAAAAGCCCACTGGGCAAAGAAAGTTCATAACTTCCTACAGCTAAAGGAGCAACTTTTGCTCCATTGCCTACTCGAAGATCAACTTCGCCCTTCTTCAGTTGTCTACTCCTTTTAATCCCCTGCACATTTGTGCAAATGTGAGATCCACATCCAGTATCTAATACCCAGGAACTAGAAGGAGAAAAATTAATCTCTATAACATAAATACCTGAAGAACCGGTCTCACCAGTCTTCTTCTTCTTCTTTAGATCCTCCAAATACATCTTGCAGTTTCTCTTCCAATGACCAGGTTCATTGCAAAAGAAACAGACACCCTCCTTTGGGGCTTTAGCCTTGGGTTTAGGATTGGGCTTGGGTTGAGCATTGGACTTTCCAGCCCTTCCCTTACCCTTTCCTTTTCCTTTCTTCATAAAGCCCTTTCCCTTTTAAACCATCAGAACATGGCCAGGCTTGGACTTAATATTATGCTCAGCAGTTTTAAGCATCGTATGTAGCTCAGAAATTGATTTGTCCATTTCATTCATGTTATAGTTCATGATAAACTGGTCATAACTATCAGGAAGTGAATTTAGGATCAAATCTATTGCCAACTCTTGGCTCAATGGAAATCCAAGCCTATCAAGGTGCTCAATATAGCCTTTCATTTTCAACACATGAGCGCTAACTGAAGCACCCTCAGCCATTTTGCAAGAGTGCAATGCCTTGGTAGTATCATACCTTTCTTGTCTTGCTTATTACTGGAACATTTCCTTTAGATTGACAATCATATCATAAGTTTCCATGTTTTCCAAATCTTTTTGAAGTTCAAAACTCATGGTAGCTAGCATCAAGCATGCAACATCAATAGAGTCATTATGATGCTTCTCATAAGCATTCTTTTCAGCTCTAGAAGCATTATCAGCTGGTTCTTCAGGGTGAGGTTGATCCAGGACATAAAGCTTCCTTTCTTGTTTGAGAACAATTCTCAAATTTTGAAACCAGTCAAGGAAGTTAGTCCCAGTAAGTTTGTCCTTCGCAAAGATTGATCGCAGTGACAGTAGAATTGTCATTATTGTTGGCCATCTACAATAAATGCAAAGTTCATTAAGTATTTTGATTATGAAAAACTCCCACTAAATTAACAACCCTCAATAATAAAATCATATTAATTTAGTGAGCTAAGATCCATATTTATACTCAACTTTAAGTCAGCTTTGGTATTACGCTTAAAATTAAGTTATTTAGGTAGGTAACTCTTACCAATTGCAACTCATGCAACTCTTAGAAATTTATGGGATTTTAACATCATATGTCCCGGCATGTTTAAATCCCATCTCATGCCATTAGGCCCAAAACGTTTTGATAACCTAATTAAGTTGAACCATTTTAAACATATGGGTAGCACCATTACTCATCTTGTCTCACTAATGTAACCTAATGTACTTCTACTTTGGTAGAACCACATTAAGGTGATAAAAGCCTTGACAAGTATTTAAATATGGATGGCATGTTAACTTAAAATTTTATGTAAGGGATCTAGATAGATTTTAATTTTAATTAATAGATCTCATCATGCATTTAGTATCACATACTCATGAAATGTCATACATAGCATCTCATACATGTATATAATAAACGTGTCATAGTATGGCCTTATCTAGATTGATCTTCATAAGCCAATATGAAGATCAATGATCAATCCTAGGTAATAATAAGCAACACCATAATGTCTACTGGACCATCACCATGGTTGGATTGCAGGACTTCAAATGGCTTGCTTTGTCTTCAAATACTACTAAAAATAAAAGAAAAATTACAATGAAACAAAATGGCACGCAGGCCATAATTACAACCCTTGTAAAAGAATAATAAAAACCTGCAATCACATTGGTCACAAGGCCATACTATGCACCATACAAAGCAACACACCATGTAAAACATATCATGTTATCATATAGCATATACATATTGCATTAAAGAAAATCTGTAATAATAGGCTTTAAAACCAATTAAATTTATAAGGCGCTCCGATTAGGTAGTACGGCAGTTCCTAAAATTTTTGGAGATACGTTAAAGTTTCGTCCTAAAATTTGATTTTTATTGATCTCATCAATAAATTTAAGGCTTACACCGCACCACCATAAACAGTAATTGATAAATCCTTATTGATATGTGAATTCAGTTATGTATTAATCTAATTAAGACAACACCGAAATCATATATCATGCTATTAAACACTTTAATTGCAATATACCATTCGGATTCTTAATCATATTAACGAATCCTGGAAACAGATTCATCAATTAACACCTTAGAAAACCTATTATATATGTCGTTTGCGCAAACACTAATATCATATATATATATACAAGAACGCAAATCATGCCAAGATCATATACATCTCATACATACAATCAAACATGGCAGTTTCGATTTTTATGAAAACACAAGTGGCTCTGATACCACTGTTGGGTTACGGAATGAAAATCCCAATCTAATTGGAATAAAATGGCAACGGAAACAAAATAAATCCCAATCTATAACCCACCAAGGATCACATGCGTTTCATAAAAATGAAAGAAGGATAAACGAAAAATATTATCTTATGTTGATCAGTATGTAATCCGTGTGTTCTTGTGTTGGGTTTGCTCGGATCTTCAAAGGTGCTGCCTTCAGAAAGACGACCACCCTCTACAAGTATCCACACATGAACGGACACCAAAATAGTTTTTGAATGCTAGTTCAAAGTTCATTTTTTACAAAAATGAACCATAGTTTTTGGCTCTCTGTTTATCTATTTTAAGGCAGAAGATACGACCCTTCAAATGCCCCAATAGACACGACCTTTCAAATGCCCTAACGGACATGACCTTTCAAATGCCCAATAGACTTTAAAACGTCTGCTAGGAATTTTTGGTTAACTCGGATTTTAATTATTATTTATTTAAAACTCCTTTTAAATAATAACAATTTAAATCCTTATCATTACCAAATAAGGAATTTATATTTTTAACCAAAAAAATTTTTTATGGATTATTTCCTTATCCAATAAGAAAATATAACTAATTAATTACTTGTCATAATTTAAATTATGAATTTAAATTTTCTCAAAATTAAATTTGAATCTAAATAACAACTAATTATTATTTATAATTTAAAATAATCTCATCATTTTAAATTACTATAGAGAGTAACAAACCGTAACCATTATTGTCCATTCTTAGTGTGCGACCCTATAGGTTCAATTAACGTTGATAGTAGGCCTAAATCACATTTTGATCCTACAAGTCATAAGCGGCCTCTAGCAAGACATTATGACTACCCAAGTTAAATGAAAAGCTTATGTTCCGAGATAACCTTAAAGTAGCTAATGACATAATCCTTTTGTCACATGATATCTTGATAGAATATAAGGCATAGAAAAAGTCAACCTTATATCGCTTTATCTTTAATTTCTCGAAACCAATTAGACTGACTAAACAAATGATATTGATCTCCATCAATTCATTTGAGCACGGCCATGCATTTCTCAGTCTCAATCATTGAGGGGCCAGAGATATCTCTCTTATAATAAGAGGGACAAATTACATCTTAATCACTCATATCTCACTACATAATTCTTATTATATTTAAGCATAATCTTTATAATCATCTGGTTAAAGACAACGTTTGATTATGTCAAAACATAATATTCCTCATGTTGAGAACTATAGCAATCTCAGTCTAAGATTTAATGACACAACTACTAGAGATTAACTTATGACTTTGATCCATGTATTAATCTCAAGACGGGTCTTGTCCAATATTTGTTCTCAACAAATACATAAATTTAATTTGTATCTCATACACATATTCATCCCATGAATATCAATCAAATTTCATACTAATCTTAATTTATTGTTATTCCTACAACAATAACTGATTAGGACATTTAGAATAATTAATATATTATTAAAGAATATTATTATATAAACATGCAAATTATGATAATAGTAAATGCTCATAAATATTCAAAAAACCATGTCCCTTAGGGCACTATTACTAACACTTACCACCTTAACAGTATTGTTTTTTCCCTTTTAAGATTCTTTCAATTTGTTTGCCGTGAAACTTACCATCAACTAAACTAGCATCAATATTTATGTTGAAAGACCGAGGAACCTTATTCCAAGTCCTTTGAACATTGGCAAGAGACTAAGACATGATCTCTAGGAATGAAAGGCACGTGCCTTTGCTCACCCTTTAGATTTATTCCCAAATGTCAAAAGCCACATTATTTTTACTCATTTTATTGCTTTACGTATTGCTTTGGCATCCTTTCAAGGCTATGTTTGATTCATAAAAGGCTATTCCTGGATAAGTGTATAGGATAATATTTATCCAGAAAATAGCTTAAGGGATGATCATCTTTTTTAAATAACAGATTTGCCATCAAGGAATAACTTTAGTTATTCCTCGGTTTTCTAGGGAATAAATTTAGGGGATAACCCAAAACATGGGTTATCCCCTTTGGTTAAACTTTTTCAAAACTATCCCCTCTGAATATAGCTTTTGGGGATAAAAGAAAATATTCGGGGATATCCCTCCTTATCTTCATATCAAATAAAGCCTAAAAATTTGTTTCCATTTGACCTGTTGCAATTCCCTTTCTACCCAAGGGATCTCTACTAGTGGTTTCATCTTTAGTAAATTTCACCCAACAACAGCTTATTTGAGCAAGGCAAAATTTGAGCAATAGTTCCATGCACAAGTTTGCACAAATGACTTCAAACCAATTGCAATCATCCCGTGTTGCTTGAGCCCACAATCTCTCAATTAGTCAATTTATATCTTGTGCTATTTTTTACATTTGCTGGTGGGGTTTTTTTTTTTTGGGGACCGAACATAGGGAAGTAGATTCCCCTTCATTTATTAAAAATTTAGTTACAAGGAGGGAAGAATGTACAAAGGAATAGAGTTAGGGAGAAAGGAGAGTTTCCAATGATCATGATCCTCTATGGTCCTATCCTCAAGGAGACAGGCCCAAAATTCAAAGGAGAATAAAATTTTATAAGCCATCATCATCTTAAAGGTCTCCATATAGGCAAGTCTTTATCAATAGAAGGCCAAATAGATCTCAAGATATCCTCTAGGTTTGTCAATTTGGAGATCTAAATACTTGATAGTGGACCACAAAGCTTGATGCAATGCTACGTTCTTTTGATCCATAGAGAAGAAATAGGGGGCATTAACTTTTGCATAAGGGCTATAAATGTCTAGAAAAGAGAATCTAGAGGTATATCACCAAGTCAAGATCTTTTTGGAATCTAATAAAGGGCCCATCATCTAATTTGAAAGAGGCTAGGCCAAGCTTCTATTGATAATGCGGCTTCCTTTCATTCTATTATTCAGAGCTACTGTCAGGCGTCAGGACAGAAGGTCAACTTTCTAAAGTCTTCTATATGCTTTAGCCCGAAGACTTCTCGATCCACTAGGGAAGCCATTATCAATTTGTCGGGCATCACTACCCAGACTAACATGTTTATGTATTTGGGGATCCCTATAACGGGGAGATGCCCCTTTTGCTCTGATTTCTCTGAGATTGAGAGGCGGGTGCGCCATGCGCATAGAGGGATGGCAGGTCACTGGCCTTTCAATGATGGCTAGGGTTATCATTATTCGATCGGTTCTTTTCTCTCTTCCCCTGCATCTCCTGTTGAATGCTGCCATTCCGATTACTTGCCTGAGGAGGATCGAGAGATGCTTTCATGATTTCCTATGGGCTTCTATGCATGACGGTCATGGGATTCACCTCTTGTCCTGGGATATGGTCTGTATGCCTATCTTTAAGGGTGGTCTCGGGATCCAGTCTTTGATTGTTAGAAGAAAAGCCCTTATTGCCAGACATGCTTCGAGATTCCTCTTGGAGCTGCATTGTCTTTGGAACTCTCTGATGCGAACGAGGTATGGAGACTGGTCATCCGCCATGCACATTACTTCGCCTCGGGGATGCTCCTCTTTTTGGAAGGAGGTCTGTCACTATGGCTAGACTATCTTAGACAATATCTCGTGGATGATCGGAGATGGTTCTTCGGTTAACGTTATTCAGGATACCTGGATTTCTGAGCTTCCTCTCTCTCGATGGCCCTCATTTATCAGTATTGAGGCCCCTTCCAGTTTAAGGTTTAAGGACTTGATCTCCTTAGACCCTCCTGTTTGGCATATCCCCTCGGTGACCAGATTCTTCGGTGCTGAGCTTGCTCGGCGGATTCTCTCGATGCCTCTTATTCCTGGTCGATCATCTGATGTTAGACTATGGCAGAGATTCTGCCTCTCTAAGACTACGACTAGGGATCTGATGAGGATGTTCAGACCTCAGTCTCAGCACTCAGAGGATGCAGCGTGGATTTGGAAGCTTTCTATTATCCCCAGAGTTCAGTTATTTATATGGAAACTTCTGTGGGACTCTCTTCCTACCTATGCTCTCCTATCTCGGAGGGGTCTACCTATTCAGTCGATATGCCCTTTATGCAGCTTGGAGGAGGAATATATAGATCATGCTATTTTCATCTGCCCCAGAGCTAGACGGGTCTGGCATATAATGGGTTATTCTTTCAGATAGAATAACTCGGGCTCCCTGCGCTCTTCCTTCCTTCTTGACCTTCGGAGGTGCTCTCAGCATAAGAAAGGTCTCTGGGCAGTCACAGCTTATCAGATTTGGCTGTCTAGGAACCAGCTTATTTTCTCTGATGACACTATTTCTCTTCATAAGATTGTAAGGAAGATTAGATTATTGGTGGCGGACTGTGCTCGTGTTGGTTCTGACGTCTCTGGCCACTGGGGATCCCCTGCTGCTTTGGCAGCAAACCGGCATATGGTTTTTATTTCCTGGAAGCCCCCCTCCAGGGTTTGTCAAAATCAACTTTGACGGAAGTATCCATGGAAGAGCTGCTGGTTCTGCTTTCATTATCCGAGGACCTCATGGTGACTTATTGGCAGCGTGAGGTTTTGGTGCTCTTGAATTCTCAGTCCCCATGACCGAGCTTTATGCGGCTTGGACGGGTATTTCTTATGCTGCTCGGGTTCTTCATGCTCGGAGGCTTTTGATTGAGGGTGACTCCATGTCGGTCATTTCTTGGATGCAGATGCAGAATTGCCCTCCTGGTCATACTAATCCGATTCTTTTGGACATTTGGGCTATTCTGCGGGAGGTTGATTGTGCCCAGACCCGTCATATTTATCGTGAAGCTAACTTGGCGGCGGATTGGGTGGCTGCTTCAGTGGCTCAGCTTCCTGGTTCATGGATTTTGACACCGGATGACCCTTGCCCTGCTCCTTTGCAGCAAATTTTATACTCTGATCTATCTGGGCTGATTCGCACTAGACTAGTGTGATCGCCCGCTTGTACCAAAAAAAAAAAAGTGCAGGTTTTAAATGAAAGGATATTTAACTTGGGAGCTTCCTTTTCATGTTCTTAAATTAGCGTGGATGGTGTGCAAAATATTCCTTCTAAAAGGCAATATAATTCTTCATTTTCTTTTACTTTAAGAGATAAAAATAGCAAGATTGTAAGAACCTTCACGGCCATTAGCCCAACATGATTGCAAAATTGATCCAAGGATATATAAATTCAATATCCAATCATATGAATGTAAGTTAGTCTAGTTAATTTTATAATTAGATTAATAGAAAAAAATCAGAAAATTAATCATAGAAAGATTATCCAATACATGAGTAAACATTTTAACTTATTTAATGAATCTCTTAATTTTTTTTGCAGAAAGGATGAGTGGACAGTGGCTTAACCTAGACAACCTTATGACCCACAATGTGGCGCAGTGTAAAGGTGCAAAGGTGAATGTTATTCTGTTTTCATCACCATTATCTCTAGCCTAACCTTAAAAGAATGACAAGACTAGAAAAAAATGGGAATCCAAGTGAAAAACATAATTTAATAGCATGCTTGGATATCAATTAGGACACTAATTGTCCTAGGAATTGGACTGATTATATAAAGGAATCTCTCTACATTTTGATAGAAATCATTGACGTCCATATTTTCTCATTTTCTATTAAGAGGGATTGCATTTCTTAGGTTTTATTATTAGGATGTTGCTTATTGGCACAAATACATAGACACAGAGAGACACATCTGAGCGCATATGCACAAACATACATACCTTTATATAGAGAGATAGAAAGAAAGAATTGGACTTGACTACATTCATATGTAAGCAAGTCCAAATCTAGTCATCTCTTCTACCATTAAATTTGTACAAATCTTAAAGCCAATAAGCCATCTATTAACCATCATTTCTTAAAGCCAATTCAAACAAAGAAAACCTACTGTATTGATTAACACTTGATCGCACATAGTAACACCAAAGATGCATTACCTCTTATATTTCTCTTGCTTCTTATTGAAATTTCAAGTGAAAATTTCAAGTAATAATTAGCTTGTAGGGACTCTCAAAGCCTAAGGATTCTTCCGTACATGTCACATACTTGTAAACAAAGAAAACTTAATATGTTGACTAACACTTGATCATTGTTTCAACTTTCATGGAACATGCATTACTACTCCTTTTCCTGTTACTTTCAAGTAGTCATTCATGCGCCCCCAAATCTTGATAAGAATGCTTTCCATATAGGATATGTGCGTTTAAATTCATCATCTCTAGTACAAAAAACAGCAGCTAGAAGGCCTATAAATGCTAACTTTATAAACCTCTTCAAGCTTAGAGAAGATCACTGCAATAGATATAAACACCATGGAATGCATGGATAACGTTTTTGCATGCTTGAAATTATAGATGGCTCTCAAATTTACGTCATGGAAAGACATGAATCTTTATTTCTCTATTTCCATTGTGTAACACTCCAAGTCTATTTGCTAGTCCAATTAATCTATTAGTGGGCCAAAACCATGTAGCCCTCAAGTGAAAGTTAATTGATAGCAGATGAACTTGTGTTATAAGTACTTTGAAATTATTTTTGGGTTTTATAATCTCTTCCATTGTAATATGATATTTTAATCATATATCACAAGCTAGTTAAAATCTACCTCGAGATAGGTCGTTAGTACTGCAAGTATGGCTTTACATAGTGGCGAAACTCCAGCACTGTCTCATGGATAGCCCTTTCCTCCTGCCTATCAACTTTGGTACACTTTGATCGGCTTTAATACTATTTGTAATGCTTCAAGCCTATCTGCTAATCTAATTGACATATTAGTAAGCCAAAAAAAATATGGCCCTAAAAACTCGAATGAAAGTTAATTAATAGGAAATGAACTTGAGTTATAAGTACTTCAAAACTATTTTTGGAGTATTACACCTTTTTTCTCATAGCCTTCTTTGACATAACTCCTCTCTAACTTTGGTTTTGTTGGTGGTTGTGTGTGAAGAGAGGAGCTCATGGCTACAGTTGGTGGGAGTGAGATGAAGAATCCTACAGTTGATGTCATTATTATGTTGAAGAAATAGTTCGTACTAAGACAACATTGTCTCACAAGTTCCATAGATTGGTTAGATGGTTACTGCTATATTGCTTTGTATTATATAAAATAAAGGTGGCAACTAAAATCTGTGAGAAGATCTCATATATATATATATATATATATATATATATATATATATATATATATATATATATATATATATACATTCATCAATATATGTAACAATATTATTCATTTGAATAACATTTGATTATTGCAATGCTGGTTTTTAGCTTAACAGATCAACGGATGAAATTTATTTAAGAAAAAGATTTGAACTAAGCTTTTGCTCAAAAAAATTTCTTGCAAATGAACACCTTTGCTAAGAAGTCAAAAACCAACCTTCAAGAATTACCAACAAGGAAAATTTTGGTGAGGAGGATAAATTGTAGAGCAATAGAAGAGGCATAGTAGTGGGTTAACAATATGGAGAAGAGGGAAAAAGGTTTGCAAAAGTAGTAGAGAGAATAGTGATGAAGGAAGAGGCCATCAATGATGGAATTTCAAAGGGAAGAGCAAGAGAGGATATGTGGTAAAGCAATCGAGGATAAACAGATTCAAAAAGTCACCGATGGTATGATCATAGAGCCAAGAGTAGGGAAAAAGGTTAAATAATCAAGTGAGAGGATGAAGGAGAGAGAGGAAGGAGTAGAAAAGGTGAGGAAGGATATAATGGGGGGATTGATAGAGGAGGTAAGGAGTGAGATGGGGGAGGAGTGGGGGAGAGGGTGATGTGTACTAAGAAGCAGGAAGGAGAGGAATCATAGAATGGGGGTTACAATCAGGAGGGCCAGGGCATGAATGACTTGAGATAATAGGTCATTAAGCAATCCGTTTAGTCATGGATTGATTTGTGACAATGTGGGCTTGAGCTAGAGTTATCTAGCAATTGTAAGTAAATTAATAGACTCACATTCATCTGCAAGTAGAGTTATATGTATCTCCAGCTCCAAACATGCCCTTATTTTAATTTATCTTTTGATATTGACCAAGAATTAGAAATGTTCCTTGGGCAACTTAAGGCTAAATAGAGGATAAAGTTGTCTTTCTACAAAATTGAATTAGTTTGCCCTTCTAATCTATATTATTCTATGCTAAAATAACGATGATATAATATAACGATCTAATGATATTGTATACTAGAGTTTCGTAGTATGATATTATAATATTATAATAATATTTATGATGTTAGATATAGTATTATAGATACAATAGTATTATATATAATATTATGAAATATTATAATACTATTGATTAACATATTATTATTATTATATTCATAACCTTACTACTTTTTTATATGAGCCTAGGACTAACTAAATATGTAAAAATTTAATTATTTCTATCAAACACGACAAGCAATATCATGTGAAAATTACTCTAGATAAATCTTAAAAGGCAAATGTAATTATATTTTCCATCATCATTACTCTAGATTGACATGATTAGATAAAAATCAAAATGTTGGACCTGGTGTGGCGCTTCCAAGGCCCAAAAGAATATGAAAAGGCTAAGGTCCATACTTCATGAGGCATCATGGAGGATTCTAAAGTTGTTTTGGGCTCTAGATTATCTTAAGGCCCATATTGGGCTATGGGCTTTGAGGGGGCTAACTTGTGTTGGGCTGGGTGTGAGTCCAAAGGTTTTGAGATTAATGCATGAATGTACATAAGCTTAGGATTAACTTAATCTCATCAGGTTAGCGGTAAGGGTTTTTTTGAGTTAGGATCAAGCCAACTTAGCCATGTATTTAAACTCTAAACCCTAGAATTTGTGTAAGAAATACAAAGATTTTTTTAAAAAAAAGTGTTTCTTTCTCTTTCCTCACCCTAGCCATCATCCATTCTCTCTCTAGAGATGTGAGAAACCCTAGGAAGGCATCTTCTCTCTCTCCCTCATGCATTCTCTCTCTAGGTGTGCACTTTCTCTCTCTAGATGATGGGTGCTATTTTCTCTCTCTAGTGCGTCCTCTTTCTCCATGTGATTTTGTTTCTCTGTCATCTAGGCATCCTCTCTCTCCTACAAGTGGGACATGTAAATCCCAAGAAAGCAGCATTTCTCTCTCTAGCTACCACATTCCCTTTTCTCTCTCCTAGCGTACAACCTCTCTCTAAGAAAAGGAAAGGTGTGAAGTTTTAGGATGCCTCTTTATCTCTCTAGATGTTCCTCTCTCTCTAACTTATGCCCCATATTTCTCTCTTCAAGGCATCCTCTCTCTTGGGGATTATTTCTCTCTCTTGCATGGGATTAGGTGACTATCTTATTTTCTCTTTTGGTGGCTAATTTTTAGTTCAGATTCAACAAGTATTAGAGCTGATATGTTGCACAACCCAAGATTCAAGTGGAAACATGATTTACTAGCAGGTTTGCTTGTCCATGACTAGGACACTAATTCTCATAGAAATTAGCCCGCTTTTCTAAGGGAACTCTCTATAATTGGATACTAATTATTGCCTAGCAACATCATCTCCAATCATGTATTCTCACTCTTCAATAAAAGAATATCTATTTCTTTTGCTCAATTTTCTATTAATATGTTGCTTATTGGTGCATTTTGATGCACACCCTCAAAATGGAACTACTATAACATAATTTGATGACATTTTAAAGGCCAAAATACCTATTCATGATACATTAAATGTTGGCCCAAGAGAAACCTAAGAAGGGATCGGGCGAGGAGGGATGAATCTTGTCTGGTAGAAGCTATTGCAAAAATCTAAATGTAAAAAGTAGAAGCTATTGCAAAAATTTAAATAAGAAAGTGTATATATATATAGGTATAGACGGGCGATCATACCATTGGGGTATGAGTCAAACCCATGATATCAGAAAGTAAAATCAAACGTAAAACAGAAGGGACAGAAATCTCCAGTGGTCCAAGACCAGATTCCTGTATGATGAGCAACGGATGAAGCCACCCAATCAGCAGCGGAATTGGCTTCTCTATAAACATGACGGCAATAAACCTCATCAACCAGCTGGAGTGCTGATCTGACATCGTGGATAAGAGGATTGACTGGAGAATGATCCTCAGCATCCGGTCTGATCCAATTAATGACTGTAGCAGAATCACACTCAATATATAGCTGTCTGGCTCAAAGGCTGCTAATAGCATAAGTGATGCCCGCCCAAGCCGAATGACAAAGTATATGAAGATATAAAAAATTTTGAAGTGGTTTGGTATTCCTTACCTATATCCACTTAGCAAGACTGGCACTCCTTACTTACATCCACTTAGCAAGACCATTATTCCTTACTTACATTCACTCAGCAAAACTCTTTCTTAGGAATTTTATTGTGCCAATTCTGTTCAAATGGGTGATGATCAAACAGTTATACTACTTTCTTTTGTCGGGCTAGGAAGAGTCCTCATAAGCTTACGCCAAGCTCAACCATAATTTTGAGGTTGTGAGAAACAAGGATCACTCCCAAAGAATGAAAATTTTCTAGTGAGGTACTAAACTTGGGTGGAAAAGATATGCAATTAAAGACTCAAGAATAATATTTTCTTAAGTATTTCATTGATCTTGATCTATTTTTCATGCTAAAAACAGATTGAGTGTCCCTAATTTATAGAAATCCCAATTTTGTAATCGTTGGGTTCTAAAATAATAGTCCAAGGGTCGATTGGATTCAATCATTCGACTGTCAGAACCCTAGTCACTTGGCCACTAATGTATGACCAGTCAACCACTAGATTGCCACAAAATGTAGTGGATCAGCCCTCCATGGGCAATGATCTTAGACTCTTTGTAACAACTGATCAACCTAGACCCATGGTGGTTGATTGGACCATTAGATCCAATCTAAAAACCCTTAGCAGGTTGACCTAGGTTTTACGCCAATTGACCATTCCTAATTTAAAAGCATTAATTAACCTTTGGTCATCAGGTAGCATATCTTTACTTGGATGTTTTATATTTGCCAAATCTATACTATATCCATATCCATATCCATATCCATATCTATCCATATCTATATCAATATCCGAATCCAATCTAAAAACCCTTAGCAGGTTGACCTAGGTTTTACGCCAATTGACCATTCCTAATTTAAAAGCATTAATTAACCTTAGGTCATCAGGTAGCATGTCTTTACTTGGATGTTTTATATTTGCCAAATCTATATCCATATCCATATCTATCCATATCTATATCAATATCCGAATCCATATTTATATATTATACATGCATATGTGTGTATATATATCTACTTTTAAAATTCATAGTTGTGTTTGAATTGACATTATGGAATGCCAAGGTAAGGTCAAAGCATGCTAGAAATAACTGTAGTTGTGTTTGAATTGACAATATAGAGAGATATAAATCTTTATCTCTCTTCTTTCTTTCTTTCTTTTTTTCTAGAATTAATCTTGTTTGAAATAGATGCTCTAACTTGGTTTTGGTTGTGTTCATGTATGAAGGTAAATACTGGTGGCCAGAGTTAGTAGGAATGATGGGGACAAAAGCAAAACAAATAATCGACGCAGAGAATCCTACAGTTCATGCCATTCTTGTGATGGCGGGGTCAATAGTCACTCATGATTTTCAATGCAACAGGGTGTGGGTTTGGATAAACAAGGATGGCATCGTTGTGCAAACTCCACATATTGGTTAGATAATAATAGCTATATAGCTATGTACGAGGATGCCATATATATGACTTACCTCGATATAAAATAATTGTGAGAATGCTATTGGTTTTAATAAAATTTGAATATTATTTACTAACTCGATTTGGAAGTAGGGCTTCCTTTTGGTTCAATCTAATTGTAGGTGTTTGAGGTTATTTTATTCATTACCTCAAAACATCAATAAGCCACAATGATGTAAGGCACATCACTTGCGAAATTTGGTTAGCTTGAACCAAAATCCAAAACTTTTCATATTTGACCAATGACCAAAAAGGCAAGTGATGCTTGTAGTTGAAACTTCGAATGCATTATCTTTAAAGAAACTATTAAATGGGTTGACTCGGGCACTAACCCGAAACTTTTTATATTTGGATTTAGACAAAAATGGCAAGTAGGGCCTATAACGAGGACTCTAAGGGCATAATTTTAAAAAAATTGTTAAATGGTTGACTCGGGCACCAACTTAAAACTTTCCACTCTAACAAAAAGATAGTTAAGTCCTATAGTTGGGAAGCTAGATGCAATGTATTTGATGAAACTATAACATAAGTCAATTTGGACATCAACTTAAAAATTTTCATATTTGAATTACAACAAATCAGGTAAGTAAAGTTTATAATCTGAATACTAAATGTATTAATTTTGTAGAAAACATGAAATATGTTGATTTGAACACCAATTAAAAAATTTTCATATTTGAATCATAACAAAAGCATCAAGGTTTGCAATCTATACATTGAGTTTAATCTAACACTCAATTTGGTCATTTGGTTCATCTGACTGTACAATTGGATTAAGATTAGTATATGGGTCTGACTAGCTGATCTAATACATGACACCCTCAGCATCACTTGGGTTAAATTTACTAGATGGATTCAATTAAGAGCCAAATGCAGTATTTTGGATTAATATGCTGATTTGATTATTAGCTCCTAATCATTTATTGAGTCAAATCTAATACTTTAGCTCGATCAATATACTTAGTTGACACCAATTGATTCAATCTCAAGTCTTGAGCTCGACAAGTAGATCCAATTACTAATAATCGAGTTGAATTTAAGGTTCAAACTCAGCCAAAGTCTGATTACTAATGCTTGGAACAAGTGTAACTTTTTGATTCGGCTCAATTCTGAATCCCCTTATATTATGGTCAGGTATCCAGTTTAATCCTCTTGAACCAAACCTAATTGCGTGCCAAATAAGTTAAATTCGATCTGGATAGGTTCAAGCTAAATATCCAATTGAAGCCGTGATCAAAAGAATAAGAGACAACCATGACATCAAATTTAGATGATTCAGTTGATCTAAGCTATTCAATTAAGGTTTTGGGCTGAAAAGGATGTGGGTTCAAATCTCACTTGACAAGGTATTAGAAGATCTAAAATTCAAAGGGATGGACTTAGTGCACCGTGCTCGGTGCACTAAGCCGTGCACCAGGGCACGGCGTTCGTGCAGGCGCACGTGCCATGGTCCAATGGGCCCCGCATGCAGGCGCACGGGCGCGCGGCGTCTCCCGGTGCAGGAAGACTTTTCCAAATTTAAATCATATGTTGACTCCAATTTGATTTAAATCAAGAGTCTAGATAAGGTAGGAGATATGTGATAGAGGCCTGCAGTCTTACATATCTAAATGATTCCATTTCAAAATCCTTTCTTATCTGAATGCTAAATAGTAGTTTGGATGGGCGTGCGTTCTGCGTTCCTTTCGTCACCAGTGTTTTGAAAACCGGGTCAAATCGGACCGAACCGCTCGGTCCAACCGAAACCGATCATCAATTGATCCAGTTTTATTATTAAAGTTGACTTTTATATGATCCGATAAAAATCAAAAAAATTCATTGAACCGGTCGGATTTCAACTGATCGAACCCGGTTTTTAGATTTTTTTAATTTTTCATTTGAATTATTTATATTTTATTATTTTATATTATTAAATTAAAATTTAATTATAATATTATTCGGTCTGACCAAACCGATTCATCCGATCGAACTGATTGACCCACGACCCAAATGTTTATATTTTATTATTTTATATTATTAAATTAAAATTTAATTATAATATTATTCGGTCCGATCAAACCGGCTCATCCGATCGAACCGATTGACCCGCGACTCAAATGTTAAGCCGATTCATTGTCTGATCCTGTTTTCAAAACATTGCTCGTCACGCCTTCCTTCTACATGCTTCTCTTTTATTTTTAAGGTGCTACATGGTTCAAATCTACGCTATTTTTAAGGTGCTACATGGTTCAAATCTACGCCCATATTTCATGCTTTTAATGAGATCTTATCCATATCTCACACCCCCTAACGAGGTCTTTCCATCTTGCCCATATCTTAATGAGATCTTATCCATATCTCACGCCCCCCTAATGAGTTCTTTGCATCGTGCCCACATCTCAGGCCCAGATCTTATTCATGTCTCACGTCCCCTAATATGGTCTTTCCATCCTTTGAGCGCCAATTCAAGTGGAGAATTTCTTCCTTAAAATGAGATCTAATACCACCTAAAAATAGATCTTATGCCCAACACATGATTCAACCCAATCAAGTCGGATTGGTATCGATCCTTAGGTTAATTTAACCCATTGCTCACCCTTGTTTTGGGCGCTTAGGAAAGGCATTTTATGTTAGCTAATAACTCCCAAGAATGAATAGATCATACGCCAAGAAGCAAAAATTTTGGCAAGAGACATGCATGGGATGTTCGGATTTTAATTTCATTAGCTGGGATGTGCATGGAAAGCTGGGAGGGCTGTACGTAGTACGTAGCTTTTTTTTCTTTTTCTCTCGAATGCTTTGGAGTTTTATTGGCATGCTGGACGTTTGGTACGTATTTGAACAGCAAACATAACGATGAAAGGCCATTAAAAACGCCCCAGGGGATCCTAAGTCTTGGTGGCACTGATTGCTGATTTTAGAGGCAAAGGGCGTATGAGTCAGGAGTGCCGACCATTGATTTTAATGAGTGTTGATTATTGATTTTAACGAGGGGTGTGCAAAGCCACTGATTGCTAATTTTAATGATGGCACGTACGTGGCACGTTGCAGATAATTATATAAGGGGACGTCGTTACATATTTTGGATTTTTTTAAAGGCACTACGGCAGGTGTTTTTTTAAGTGGTTATATTTAGACTCCCTTGTTTTTTATTAAATTTTGAATTTTAAATGTTAGAATTTTTCAAAGATAATTATATCTAGATTCCTTTGTTTTCTAATTATTCAGGTGCCATTTGGTTAAATTTTAAATTTCAAGTTTTAATTAACCCACGCTCTCTTGGACCAAAACTTTAATCTAAGTTTCATCATGTCCTAACTTCAGTATCCAAGATCTTAGTTTAGGTATGGTTCGAACTCATCTAAATTGAATTTGACTTGCTCAATAATAATTATAATATAATCGGACTAGATTCGGAGGGATAGTGCTGAGTATTGGTACTATACTATCGCAATTAACTTAAGTCCACAGGAAATAGACCCTATCAACAAAAGAGGATTAAGAGTTGAACCATATGGTAAGCTAAAATATTGCATTTGATCCGATCATTGATAATTAGACTTGCTAAGTTTGAAACTTAAATATGATCCAATTGTTAGTAATCAAATCCACTAGTTAATCTCAAAACTTGATATTAACTCAATTAATATCAACTAGCCATATTTATTGAGCTTGGGTATGAGATTTGATCCAATTGTAAAAATTTTAACTCAATTAATGATGGTTGGATGCTAATAATTAGATTAAGTTATTGATCTGAAATGCTACATTTGACTCTCAATTAAAACCAATTGATGAATTTAACCCAATTTATATCAATTGAATCTTAATTGATGCTAAAGGTGTCATAAATTAGATTAACTAATCAAATCCATATGCTTATTTTGGCTCAATGGACAATTAGATGGGCCAAATAGTTGAATTAGAGAGTTTTTTTTTTTTTAATAAAGACGGGCGATCACACTAGTCTAGTATGAATCAGCCCAGATACATCAGATTGCAAAATTTGTAATAACACAGAAGGACATGGTTCACCCATCGTCCATATCCTATATCCTACATGCTGAGCCACGGCCGTCGCTGCCCAGTCAGCAGCCGTGTTGGCTTCACGGAATACATGATAAATCTGGGCAGTATCCATCTCCTGAAGCATGGTCCAGATATCTCTTAAGATCGGATTGATGGATACATCAGGAGCACTCTCTTTCCGCATCCACTATATGACAGTCATAGAGTCTCCCTCAAGAACAAGCCTCTGAGTTTGAAGAGTCTGCACCGCATAAGAAATACCAGCCCATGCAGCGCAAAGCTCAGCAATGGGAACAGAGAAGTCCAGAGACCCAAATCCACCCGCCGCTATCATATTATCCTGTGGACCGCGTATGATGAAGGCCGAACCAGCTAGTCTACCGCGAACACTCCCATCAAAGTTGATTTTGATAAAACCTGGAGGAGGGGGCTCCCAGGAAATAAATACCGTACGACGGTTCGCTGCCGAAGCAGCAGGGGAACCCCAGAGGCCAGAGGTATCAAAACCAACAGAATGAAGAGCACGGGCACAATCCGCGGACAATGATCTGATTTTCCTCATTAGCTTATGTGAAGAAATACAATCCTCCGAAAAGATAATCTGGTTCCTTGATAGCCAAATCTAGTATGCCGTGATCGCCCAAAGACCACGCATGTGCTGAGGAGCCATCCGGAGATCCTGGAGAAAGATAGGACGAGGAGAACCGTAGACATCCACTCTGTACTCATAGCCCATCAAATGCCAAATCCATCTAGCTCTAGGGCATTTGAATATAGCATGATCGGTAGTCTCGTCCTCCATACCGCACAAGGGACAGGTCGACTGGATAGGGAGACCCCTACGGGAGAGCATAGCACTCGTCGGTAGGTAGTCCCACAGAAGCTTCCAGATAAAAAGCTGAACCCTAGGAAGAGTGGGAAGCTTCCATATCCACGCAGCATCCTTTGTATTCTGAGCCCGAGGCCTGAATATCTTGACAAGATCCCTGAGAGGGGCCCTAGGGAGGGAGGATCTCTGCCAAAGCCTCACATCTGCAGAGGGGCAAGAGATAAGAGGGATCGATAGAATCCGCTGAGATAGATCCTCGCCAAATAGACTAGTCACCATAGGGGTATTCCAGGAGGGGGGGACTGATGAAATCAAATCCTTAACCCTCGTATCAGTAGGAATATCAGTGCTAAAGAATGAGGGCCACCGAGACAGAGGAAGCTCTGAAATCCACGAATCCTGAATGGCATCTATAAGTGACCATCACCAATCATCCAAGAGATATTCATCCGAATAGAGTCGCCAACCTGGCACACCTCCTTCCAAAAGGAGGAACTACCCTTGGGCGACGAAATGAGCTCTTCTGGCTTCCAATCACCATATCTTGCCCGCATGACCGAGCTCCAGAGACAGTGTGGCTCCAAAAGGAATCGAGAAGCATGTCTGGCCAGTAAAGCTTGGCGCCTAACCACCAAGGATTGGATCCCGAGACCACCTTCATGAATAGGCATACATATCTTGTCCCAGGAAAGAAGATGAATACCATGCCCATCTTGCATAGAAGCCCATAAAAAATCTCTGAACCATCTCTCAAACCTCCTCAAACAAGTAGTCGGGATGGCCGTATTCGATAACATATAGAGCGGAAGGGAAGAGAGAACCGACCGAATAATGGTGATCCGAGCCATCATAGAAAGATCAGTGACATGCCAACCGTCGATACGCTGACGAACCCGCCTCTCGAGGTCCACAAAATTAGATCATCGAGGACGTCTGCCAGTCATGGGGATCCCCAAATACATAAAACGATCAGTCTGAGTAGTGATACCCAACCGATCAATGATAGCTTCACTGGTAAGTCTGGATGTCTTCAGACTGAAGCAGATAGAAGACTTCTGAAGATTGACCTTCTGGCCCGAAGCCTGACAATAGCACTGAATAATGGAATCAAAGGAAGCCACATTTTCAGTAGAGGCCTGGCCCAGAAGAATACAGTCATCCGCAAACAAAAGATGGGAGATGGAAAGACCCGCATCCCCCACATTAAAAGGGACAATCCTCTGGTTGTACTGAGCCTGATGTAGAGCACGAGAGAGATCATCCGCATCCAAGATGAACAGAAGGGGAGATAAAGGGCATCCCTGACGTAATCCAACCGAAGACTGGAAAAACTCAGTCGGGCTCCCATTGATGATCAATGAAAAGGAAGGCCTCTGGATACAAGCTATAACCCATTCAGTAAAGCTCTCATTAAAACCAAAACCCTGAAGAGAACGATATAAGAAGTTCCAACTCAGTCTATCATAAGCCCTTTCCATATCAAGCTTAATGGCCATAAGACACCGTCTCACAGGGGCTCTATGAAAGTCGTGCATAAACTCCTGAGTGATAAGGACATTATCCGAGATAGAACGTCCTCTGATAAATGCCCCTTGTTCCTCAGAAATAATACGGGGGATCACCGCATGGAGACGAGAAGCTAGGAGACGTGCGCAGACCTTGTACATAGTAGTACATAGGCTAATCGGTCTAAAGTGCTGAGGAAGAGAAGCATCCGGGCGTTTAGGCACAAGGATAATAAGTGTGCGATTCCAATCCTCAGGAATATGCTTAGATTGGAAAACATTTTGGATAGCCTGAACCATTTCCTGCCCAACGATATCCCAATAATGACGAAAAAAGAAGGGCGGAAACCCATCCGACCCAGGAGCCTTATCTGGACCAAGTTTCCATAGATCCTGACGAACCTCCTCCACACAAATAGGCCTGACTAGTAGGGCGTTATTCGAAGAGGATACCTTCTGGGTATCAGAAACCCGAGTAACCGGAACCCCGTTACCCAAACTTTCAGACCATCTTGATTGGAAGAAATGAAGAAGATGAGAATGAATATGGTGAATATCCTCCTGATAATTTCCCTCAGCATCCACTAACCGCCTGATTCTGTTGGCTGCCCACCGCTTCAGAGTAGCCTGATGGAAGAATCTGGTATTACGATCCCCTTCACGGATCCACTGAACTCTGGATCGTTGCCTCCAATATAACTCTTGCTATCGAAGAAGGGAGTGATGACGAGCAAGATTCTCTCGCAACAGGGAGAGATCAGAGTCCAATAGAAATCCGTCGAGGTCCTCCTTCGACTGAATGGCACAAATAACAGATTCAGCCTTCTCCACTTGCCTAACCAGATCCCCAACCTCCAGTCTATTCCATCTGGAAAGTCTGCGGCTGGCCAAAATAAGACGATGGGAAATCCGATAGGCTGCATTACCCCTGATAGGAAGGTGCCAGATCTGGGAAATGATAGTCCGAGCAGTAGAGTGGACCATCCAGAACCGTTCAAATCTAAATTGTTTCCTCAGTTGAAGATCAGCCTCCAAGAAAATCAGAATAGGACAGTGATCCGAGGCAATCCTAGGAAGGTGAGTAACAGTAACAGCAGGGTATTTTTGGAGCCACTGAGGAGTAGCCAGAGCTCTGTCAATTCTCTCCCAGACGCGAGCTGTCCTCTGTCGGTTATTGCACCAAGTAAATTGAGGCCCCGAGTACCTCAAATCCATCAACCCAGTGGATCCAATGAATGATCTAAATTCATTAATATCAGCTGAATTGGTAACTGGCCTACCCCCTCTCTTCTCATTAGCTTCGGTAATACAGTTGAAATCACCAGCAATAATGGAAGGAATTCCTTGAGCTAGGAGGGAAGTCAAATCGGACCAAAGAGTACGACGCTCACGGTAATCCGTACTGGCATAGACTGCCGATATGATCCAGGGATCAGAAGTCCCTTCTGAGACAGCAAGATCTATTTGTTGACTACTTTGATGGAAAGCATCAATCGTGACGGCAGAGTCACGCCAAACAGCCAAAATACCTCCAGACTGCCCCACAGCCTCCACCGCATATGAAGACCAGGACCGAGCAATCTGCCTCTGAAACCGCACCAGACTTTCACCTGACAGCCTGGTTTCTAAAATGACACATATATGTATCTGGATCAATCTACCAAAAGAGGAACGGAAAGAAGGCTTATTAGCTCCTCTAACATTCCAAATTAAGATCTTCATAGATTAACTGGAAATAGCTAGGACCACCTCCTAGTCCTCTACCATCTCACTGTCAGCAGTCTGAAGAGAGCTGTCCTGCAGGGCAACAGAATCTGCCTCATTGAGACATGAACCCAGGCCCATAAGGTTTACATCATTACCCTGACCCTCCTGGTCTGCAGGCCTATCAGGATTACTACGATGCAGCTCCTGATTCGGTTCCAAGCAGCAAAGAGGCTGGGGTAGTTTTTGTAGGCACGGATTGATTTCCACTCTACATTTGGCCAAATTTTCCTTATCTTTCCCTTTTTTCTTATCCGATTTGGAAATAGATCTGGGGGGCAGACCTTCAACAGTTCGCGCCCGCTTAAGAGGCCCCGAACCCTTCACCCTATTTTCCACCTGGCCATCAACTTGAGGATCCAAAGCCAAGGAAGCAAAAGGATTAACTGATATTAGGGATTGGGAAGAAAAAGATTCAGAGAGGCCACTGTGATCCACCTTGTTCTTTCCCTTAACTGATTCTATTGAAACGACACGCTGAAGGGAAACCGGCACGGCCACCAGAGGCATAGGATTCTGCTTCCCTCCCTTAGCCAGCGTCTTCTTCCTCTGAATAATGACATTAGAAACACCATTCGCCAGGGGAATTGGCACTGCCACTGAAGCTGAAGTAGGGCAATCCGTCTTCTCTCCCGGCTTACTACAAACAGGAGCCAAATTCCCTGACCCAGGAAAACTTCTTCGTCCCACCTTCGACGAGGTCTTCCAGCCATCCTTCATACTCGTCTCCGTAGAACCAGGCAGAGGAGAAGAGCGAGGACCAGAGGCTGCATACTGTGATTGAAGCAGGGGATCATCAGCTTGCCTCCGTTGATGGACTACAGCCAACCACGACCCGAAGACGAAGCTGCTGACAGAGACCTCCGAATCAGCCTTGGCCTCAGGCGCACAGGGACCCTCCAGATGCAAAGACCCACACTTAGGGCAGAAACCTTCCAAGGATTCGAAGACGAAAGACTGCCAGAAGGGACCTCTCAGCCCCTGAACCCTAGTCCCAGGACGGAGGGGACGACACAGGTTTACACGCAGCGCCACCCTAGCATACCCTCCCCTGTTCCTTGACGCGTCGCAACATCAACACAGCAGAAAGATCCAGCTTGCTCCGAGATGGACCTGAGGAATTCCTCCTTCCAGAACTCCATAGGGAGGCTAGGCAACCTCATCCAGACCAACGCTGAGGAGATGGATTGCTCGTTCGGGAAGAAATCCGGACGCCATGCTTCAGTACCAATAATCTGGCCATTTATCACCCATGGCCGATTAAGAACTAAATCAACAGCCTTTGGATCTTCAAACCGGAATAGGTGACAGCGGAACGCCAATGAGACCGGGACGATGCCTCCTACGATCCCAGCTCGCCTGAATTCCTGGATATACGCTTCAGCCGGCACCCATCGAGAGAAAGAACGGGCCATGACTGCAAACTGCTTCCATCCCGCCGCCTCCTCTTCCAGCTGAGGAACCGGGATCTGAACAACCTCCGGAAAAATGGACTCCATCATCACCACCTCGACGAGAGGGAGAAGAAGAGACCCATTTGAAGCCGGAAACTGAAGCAGATCTTCGGGGAAAACGATCCTTCTCAGTCGAATCAGGAGCCATGGGAAGGAGGAGGAAGGCAAAATGACAGAAGGAGGAGAGGCTCGCACCCAGCCGACGAAGATCGCCGGAGATCAAGGAAGAAGAAAGCCGGAGCACGAATCTAAAAGCAGCACAAGCGAGCGAACCAGGGAACCTCGTGCATGATTCTTAAAGCAAAATCGGCAACTTTGCCTTATAACTGGCTTTGCTAATGTAAAGGTTTGAAATGGATTAATTAATTAGAGAGTTCAATTAAACTTGATGCTCAGGCCATAGTCCCTAATTGACATTTTTATGAAAATTTTTGAGTGGATGATCGAGCCAACCGATTTCGTAGTTTTTTTTTTTAAGATAATGCACCCTATATGTAGATTACATACTTTATGATTTATCGTAATCTAAATATAGAAACATTTGAGTTAATGCCCAAATCAACTCATTTTATAGTTTTCTCTAAGACAATGTATCCAAAGTTTCAACTGTAAGCCTTAATTACCTTTTTTGTCAAAAGTAAAAATTTAAAAAGTTGTGTGTTGCCCAAGTAAACCCATTTAAAAATTTCTTTAAAGACAATATACCGGATATTTAAATTATAGGCTTTGCCTACTGCTTTTTTATAGTCTAAATATAAAAATTTTTGGGTTGATGCTCGAATTAACCTATTTTATAATTTACTCAAAAAGAATATATCTAAAGTCTCAACTATAGGTTCACTTTTTTCATCATAGGCTAAATATAAAATATTTTGGATTTTGTATTGAATTAACCCATTTTGCAAGTGATATGCCTTTTATCATTGTGGCTTATTAATGTTCTAAGATTGTGACTAAATCATCTCAAACGTAAATATATTGGATTAAATCATAACTATGTTAGACAATTAATTATAAATGGAGTGATCCCCATTTATTTTATAAAATCAAGTTAAAATTTGGCAAATTCATTAAATTAAGGACTTACCAAAGATTTGGTGTTCAAAACATATCGGAGGGGATGGGACTCCAGTCTATATTTCAAAATCACCAATGATGGAACCTTGACTCAATACTGGATACAACATCAAATCTTGAGTTTAATGTGACAAAGTACATCACTATTAGAGTGATGTCAAGCCCTTGATCTGACCTCAATTCTATCCTAAGGTAAAAAGTGTTGGATACCCGAAAGGCATAAAGAAAAGCTACTAAAATGCTTGGGTTATGGGGCCACTTCCGGAGAATTTGCATACAAGAGTGTGAAGTACGGCCGTACTCCTCGGATCTAAGGTCTTGACTCTTACAGCACTCATGTAAAAAAATAGGCATATGGCCGATATGAAAGTGTAAGCTGATACTAAGTAATTATCAGTGCGAATTTTATGTATGAAAGTATACACAGCTAGTCAACATGGAATCACTGGTTCGAAGACTAATCTACCATACCACTCTGACAAGTTACAATGTATTTTTCATGTTAGAATTAAAATAATAGTTTGAAATTCAAACCTCATTTGATATCCTCTTTCTCGGATAATCTTGCTTGATCCAAGTGTGATTACGAGACGAACCAAACTTTGATTTCACAGATTAAATGCCTCCGTGATCGTTTTCAAGTTTATCTGTTTTCTCGAGAGATTATCTGTTCTCAAGTGGAAGAGTTGTATTTATTATTGAAAAATCAAACAACTGTTGATCTCTCGTTCTCATAACGGAGAACCATACTGTTTTCACAACCACCCACTACCCTTTTAACCATCGGATAAGTGGATGGAATAAATGATACAAACGGGTCAGGTTTGACCCATCATGGGTGGATCTGACCCAAGTTTGTAACATTTCACGAAGTGAAGATCTAATCACAAAACACCTTCATTATGTATAAAATTCTAAAATATTTATCATTGATCCGGTGTGCTTAATTTATCTTGAAAATGGTGGGGGATTGTTAGGGAAATTTCAAAATAAAATTATTAACAGACTCTTCTTCGTTAACAGAAGTGTTGGTGAAGATGGTCAAGGTGCATGCCCCAACTAGATACGAAGGGGCCTATAAATAGAGGGATTAGAACTGTAAATAGAGGGATTAGACCTAAGGGGATAAGATTAAAAAATTAAACCATATTGCCGCCAAGTCATCTTCCTTCAACGTCGAAAAACGGAGATCCTTCTCCTCGAAGTGCTCCTGCAAGAAGTCCTCGGAGACTGTTTCACCGATGAGGACCCTTCGACGCTCAAGTAAGCAACTCGAAAACAAACAAAAGTAAACTAGCAGAAAGATAGCTAGAGAACTTGAGTTCAGACTTCAGATCCCTCCCATCGTTGTGAGTGTGGGCCTTTTATACTTGTTCGAGGATCCCTTTTTTCACTTCCAGAAGGAGGCTGATTTTGAGGTGCCTTTGTCCGATAGCGGATGGATGGCAAGGCTGACAGCAACAAGTCGCAACCGACACTGAGCAAGTTAGAGGTGTCTTGCCCCGCTAGCCACCTGCCAGGTGCGGCACTACAGGTGGTTGGCGGGCCTAATCATATCAGGCGTGCACTGTTACAGGTTGTGGCCACGCGCTGTTACAGAAGATAGTGGGCCACGTGGCCACCACTATTGATTGGTGGGCCACATGGGTGTGTCAGGTGGCACGGGGTGGTAGGGCGCTGGGTCCGAGGCCGAGGCCGAGGGGACGTCGGGTCCGAGGGGACCTTGAAGGCCAAAGGGGGGCCCCAGAGGCCGAGGGAACCTCGGAGGCCAAAGGAGGGCCTCGGAGGCCGAGGGGGCGCCGGGTCCGAGAGGACCTCGGAGGCCAAAGGGGGCCCCGGAGGCCAACGGGGCTTCGGAGGCCAATGGGGGGCCCCGGAGGCCAAGGCAGGGGCTCTGGCAGTCATTTTCTTCATTAACCCTAACAACGTTGGATCAGCCATATCAAACCCAAATCTGGCACAAAAAATAAAATTAATTAGCCCTCTACTCTCATTCTCTTTGATTACTCTTTCCGCACATTATTTTTGGCTAAATCTAAATCAGATCAACGTTATATTATGTAGATATTGATGTTCGTTGGATGGGATAATTACGTTCATGCAAGATGCGTCAATAATATACTTCATTGTTTTCTGAAGATTTATTACACATTTTCTCTTTGTATACCCGAGTGATGAAAGCGGATAAAAGTCTTATGCTCTGTTTGGATGAAGAGAAAAGTGGAAGGAAAGAAAACTAGAAGAAGAGAAAAGTGGGAGGAAAGAAAATTGAAGAAAAAATATTTTCTTTCCTTCTATTTGGATGAGTGGAAGGAAAATAGAGAGGAAAGAAAAGTTGATAATTTACAATGACAATAATATCCTTATTATATATGATTAAAAATGCATCGGTTGTTTTTTTTTGGAAGGGTCAATATTGAAATTAAAAAAAAAGCACTTTTTAGTTTTCTCTCTAAAATCTTTTCGGTTTTGGAGAGAAAACTTTTATGTGGGGCCCACCACTTTTTTCTCTCTATTTTCTCTCTGGTTTCTTTCCTCCCGACTTTTCTCTCCATCCAAACAATATAAATTTCATTTTCTCTCCTATTTCTCTCCTAGTTTTCTTTCCTCCCTAGTTTTCTCTCCATCTAAACAGAGGGTTAAAGAACGTGGCACTGCTAAACGCCTTGACATTGTTCTTGAAGAATATATTTCATTCTTGTACACCTTGAAGCCTTTTCTAAAGAAGATATTTCATTCTCCAGCATCAAAAGTGTGAGGAAAAAACAAGAGAACAAAGGGTTCGGGCTTGACTTACTAACGGTCCTTTAATTTGGCTGCATCGGTGTACCTAAAATGAGCCTATAAAGGATTTTCTAACGCCCAGTCTAGCTAAGATAACAGCCCACCATGACTTGCCGTACTGTTCGAAGTAATCTATAGGAGAGCTTTGGTAGATCAAACTAATTTTTGCAACTGCAATCAGTGCCCACCTATTCAAGCAATTTTCTTTTATTTCAATGTGACAAACTTCCCATATATATATATATATATATATATATATATATATATATATATATGTACATGCTTGGCTCCACGGAACTGCAGCACTACTTAAAAACCATTTCATGCCAAAGCTGAAAGGGGCACGAAAGGACGAAATGGGAAACGAATCGGATGCTGGATTACAAGGTGAGGCATGCCTTGGAAGAGAATGATGCCAAAAGCACGGCATACTCTACTAGAACTTATAAAGTTAACAAAAATAAAAATGTTGTGTGAGAGGGAGGGAGAGGGATCTTGTCAGTGAAGCAAGAACAACTTAGCAGTTCAAAAATTGGCTTTTCCTAGTGCTGGACAAAGATTATATAGTAGTTTAGTTTATAATACATATTAAAAGACAGATGCTTGCACAATCATAAGATATTCTTTGCTCCCACAGCTAGTGATCCTCGACTTCTTTCTATTTTTATCTTGTTAGCCAAAGTAGCTTTAATAGAAAAGCTTCCAAGTGAATGCATGTAGATCTTTTAGCATTTAACTTTGAGGGAGCTTGCTATATATTCAGAGAAAAATTACAGCACACCATTCTTTCCCATGGCAGGAAGTCCTTCAGACGACCAAACTGCCAAAGGATTATATTTGTAAAATTTTGTACGTTTGGGCCATCTGGACTGCGTTAGATATCTGAAGTTTAATGAGCTAGCTGATAATCCATGCATTAATGGATGATCCAATGAACTACTCAACATCTCTGGCTATCATTAATGAAAGAAATCTTAGATATGAAGTGACTTTGCCAGCTTATAAGTACCTCATCTCTCTCGGAGATTTAACCAAAACCATTACCTTTGGCACGAACATTTAACTCGTCATGAAACTTTAGATGGGAGGCATCTTTTAAACTTAGGTACCAAGGAGAGGCGGAGAGCCTTTGGGAAGAATATTTTCTAGCTCCCTTTACAGCATGCCTGCAATGCTCTTTTACAAAGCACGCTTGTCTAGCGACTTTGGAACCTATGCGTTCTATAAAACTCCCAGACCATCAAAACACACAAGTTTCCGTGTTATAGAGGCGAGAGTAAGAGGTCACCTGGCTAGAGAAAGTACAAGCTTGGACATGGAGGCCAACTGCTATCGATCAGAGGTGGTGGCAGTCATGATCATGGTGCTCATGGTGGTGGTGGTGCAAGGGAAAACAGAAGAGGTGACGGCAGCTGGAGCTCCTGAAACCAGCCTACTGTGCGTGAGCAAGTGTGGCACATGTCCGGTCGAATGTGCACCGCCGCCGCCGCCGCCGTTAGTGAATCTTGTGCCGCCGTCACCGACTCTCACTCCACCAACCTCTTCCACGACTCACTCACCTCCACCACCATCTCCACCAACGGTACATGCTTCGCCACCCCCTCCTAGTGGGGGGCAAAGAGGAGGGGGTCCCTTATCCTATTACTACTTCTACACCTCGGAGGCAACGTGTGAGCACTCACTTTCTGGCGTTTTGAGATTGCTTCCTCTAGTTCTGTTCTTCTCTCTCTCCATGTTGCTTCAATGAATAAAGACCGTGAGTGCATGGTCAAGGATTATGTATAATGATGCCTTTTTATCTTGTAATTTTCGTCAATTCCTCCAATGTTGTTTAGAAAGGTGTCTATAATTTGTTATAAGACCACGATTGTCTTTTTCTTTTACTTTATCTTTTTTTTTTTGGTTGGAAAGATTGTCTTTTTCTTTATTTGATGCCTTCTGAGCTCTTGCTGGCAAGTTTCAGATGACGAGCATTACAAAATACACGGATGGCGGTGATTTGGAGATTGAACTTCTGCAATTCATATGAGAAGTTCGAAAGAAAATCCAAGATAAAATGCCTGCTATGGTTGGAGATTTAGAAGAAAAACTCAAAATTTCCCTCCCCTCCAAAAGTCTTCCAGGCCATTTTGTTGCTTATCATAATTTTAGTCACTGAATCCTTGTTGTTTTTATGTGTTCCTTCCAATCCGATCTTTGTTTGGACTCCGGTGGAAAGTGTGCTTGAGTAGTGCACATGAGAGTCAGGAATTTGTCTTAAGACAGTACCTAACAGGCATCCTAGCGTTTTTTCACTGAATCAAATTCTGAATATTGCTCAAACTGAGAAAAAAAAAGGAAATTCTGTTTTATGTGCCCGATTTAAGGATCATTTTTCACGTATAAAGATAAGAATATATTGAGCACTGCACTCCTGAGAATCTTACTCCAACCACCATCGCATGCATCCTTCCACCCCACTCTCTCTTTACTTTATCGATTCCATGGACCATGTCTGTTTCATAACGCATCTTGAATGTTGCGTTAGATTTAGGTTCGGTTTGTCTGAGGTTACACCACTATCCTTTGCAAGCCTGACCTACAACTCCTGCATAACCTGGCATCAAATCAGGTTGGGACTTCTTGACCTCTCTACTCTCCCATGATTGGTTTCCAGCAATACTCTACAAGATCCAACCTGATCCATCCTCACCTAACTCGACCCACTCTAAAGTCTAAACCTTGCCTAAGTTAACCCATAGTTTACTAAGAGCAAGAGGTCCCTCTAAGTAACAAGTAACAAATGAAGCTTAAAAGATCCCATAATATTTACAACGAAGGATAAGTGGATAGCAGACAAAGAATGGCGTATATCTACTCTGCTAGGGTTCTTATAGGGATCATACATCCATCATTTGCTTGTCAATAATTGAGAGTCTTCACACTGCAAGGTATCTTCATGCGTCTAGATGGAGCAGGGCATATTTCAAGCAGATGACTGTTTTTTCTTTTCTTTTCTTTTCTTTTTTTCCCCCTTTTGATTATTTTCTCTTTTAAGGACATTTGACAACCCAAATGATCGTTCATCATGGTGATCTTGATCCTTATTTCCAATTAAGCTAATCCTCGGTGATCTAAGATCATTGCTTTTAGCATGCTATATCCTAATAATTAAAGATTTTTAGGAATCATAATTAATAAACCATTCTTAAAATATTTTAAATTTTCCATAATACTTTATCATTATTTTATATTATTTATTACAATATTTATATTAAATTATAATATTATTTATTAGAATACATAAATTATAGATTAATAATAATTTATACTATATTATAAAAAATATGAAAAATAATATTATTATGTTATATCATTTATTGTAATATAATATATGACAAAATGCATTTTAGTATTATTTTATTATGATCAATAATGTAAATTATTATTATATTATAATATTATCTATTATAATATAATATTTGATGAAGCATTTTTTTATTAAGCAATTTTTTTCTATAGATAAGGGATATTTTTAGTCTTTAAATTTGAGTTCAAAATTACTTTTATAATTGATTTAAAATATCTATTCCTAAGAATGAGTTTAAAATCATTACGTTGGATTAGTATCTTTAGACATAAGTGATTTCGGATCATTACTATGTATTTCTAGTGTTTCTAGGTGGAACACCACAAATGCCCCTCCAACATAGGTGATCATAAAATCAAAATTCATTTAGGCTCACTAGGATATTCAACATAGGTGCCACCACAGACGTGAAGATACTTGGGCATATAATTCTTCCTACAAGGGAAGAAAACAAAAAGCGGTAGCTGCATGCCTAAAGCTGAGAGATGCTATGTGTCATCGGGCTTTCAATCGGCACGCGCAAGCGCTGCCTATAGCCACTAGGTCCTTGCATCTACCGGTGATGGCGTTAGAGAAACCCTTCCCCTAACTAGCCTACACCAAAACAATAAATAAAAATCCCCAAAGATAAAGTCCCACCCAAACACAGAATATACGGGAAGCAAAGCCTTCCCAACCAAAGAACTCTTCACTAAGTTAATTAAAAAACAATGAGGTTGCCCGAAGGCTACAAAGACACTCCTCCCTGTCCCTAACAAAGATCTCTCAAAGTGCCCGCCCCAACCTCACTCAACAAGAATTGACATGTGGGTGCCTCGCACCCACGCACCGCCTGTGCGTGTCGGTCATATTCTGCGCTCGTCCAAGTCCTCCTGACTGGCCCCACCCAAACTCCACTCAGATGGTTACCCGAACTCCACTCGGATGGTTTAAGACCCATTCGCAAAGGACTCCCCAACCGACCCTCTTGCTCCCTTGCAACTCGATGTGATTCAATGACCGAATGAATGCTTTAGGCCTTGAGTCCGCCCTCCTTAAATAGCTCCTCAACCAGCCACTATCCAAGAGTCACACGTCAATGAAGCTCCTTGCATGCCGCCTAGGACTCTCCTCCTTTAGGACTTTTATCCAATTAGAACTCTTCTTCCTTGGATGAAGAGATAAGGGCTAGGATTTAACCTTATCCACCGCCCCTAATGCTCTTTTGGATAGAGAGAAACCAATTAAAGAGAAAATATTTTCTCTCTTTCTGTTTGGATGAGTGAGAGGAAAACAGAGAAGAGAAAAGTTGATAATTTACAATGATAATAATATCCTTATTATAGATGATTAAAAAATGCATCGGTTGTTTTTTTGGAAGGGTCAATATTGGAATGAAAAAAAAGAAAAAGCAGAGTTTTATCTCCGAAATCTCTCCGGTTTCGGAGAGAAAACTTTTATGTGGGGCCCATCACTTTTTTTCCTCTGTTTCTCCCTTTAATTTTCTTTCCTCCCGACTTTTCTCTCCATCCAAACAACATAAATTTTATTTTCTCTCCTATTTTCCCTCCTAGTTTTCTTTCCTCCCTAGTTTTCTCTCCATCCAAACAGAGGGTAAGAGTCCTTATTCCATGCTAACTCTATCTCCGAATAGATGGACTCTTAGTGATAAGATCACCAACTAACACTCCTCCAACTAGGACTCCCAATGGACTCTATCTTGACGGTTGGATTGCTGATCCAATGGCCAAGATTTGCTAGTATCCAACCTACCCAAATCTCTCCAAAGATCCCCTCAAATCTCTCCAAAAGATCTCCTGAATCTAGGGGAAATCTGGGCTGGTGCGCCCCCTCAAATCTTCCCAAGATCCTCTCAAATCTCTCCAAAAGATCTTCTAAATGAAGGGAAAATCTGGGCTGGTGCGCCCCCTCAAATCTCCCCAAGATCCTCTCAAATCTTCCCAAAAGATCTTCTGAATCAAGGGGAAAATCTGGGCTGGTGCGCCACCTCAAATCTCCCCAAGATCCTCTCAAATCTTTCCAAAAGATCTCCTGAATCAAGGAAAAATCTCGGCTGGGCGCCCTGCTAGTTGGGCGCACCAGGCTGGCCATGCGCTCGCGCCAGGCTGGCCGCGCACCAGCCTGAGCGTTGGGCGCACGCCATGGCGGGATAGCCTGGTGCCTGCCCACTAGTAGGCGCCAGCCTGGGCGGGCCTCCTGCCCGCCCAGCCAATCTTCCTCCACCACCAGGCTGGCCTCCTGCCAACCTGGTCCATCTGATGCTGGGCCGCCAGGCTAGCCACCTGCTAGCCTGGTCGATCTGGTGCTGCTGGTCAGTCATGGGCACGCGCGTTGGTGCCCCCTGCGCCCTGCTGCTTGCGCACGTGCTGGGCAGTGCACCAATGCGCCCGGCCAACCTCGCCATTGCGCCGCATGCAAGGTTGGGCCAGTCCGCGCGCATGCTCTATACGCGCATGGTAACATATGCAACCCAATTAACAATTTAAATGAATTGCTATGCAAATTGCATGGCTAAACTAGAGAAATGCTTCGCATGTTTCATCTCATGTTACCCAATTAACAATTTTAATGTATTGCTCTTTGATGTGGCCGGTGATGCCACGTGGATAATAACGGCAAAGTTGGCCAACGGCATGAGCGGAGGCTGACGGACATGCTTGCCCCGACTCCTCCAAGTCGGCCGAGGCGATCCCTACCTCTCCAGGTCGGCCCCCTACGGTCCCAACTCCTCCAAGTCGGCCAAGGTAGCCCCGACTTCTCCAAGTTGGCCCCGACTCCTCCAAGTCAGCCGAGGCAGCCCCGACCTCTTCAGGTCGGCCCCCTGCAGCCCCGACTCCTCCAAGTCGGCCGAGGCGGCCCCGACCTCTTCAGATCGGCCTCCTGCGGTTTTGACTCCTCCAAGTCGGCCAAGGCAGCCCCGACTTCTCCAAGTCGGCCCGCTGCGGCTCCGACTCCTCCAAGTTGGCCGAGGTAGCCCCGACCTCTCCAGATCGGCCCCCTATGGTCACGACTCCTTCAAGTCAGCTGAGGCTACCTCTCCAGGTCGGCCCCCTACGGTCCCAACTCCTCCAAGTTGGCCGAGGTGGCCTCGACCGATCCAGGTCGGCACCCTGCGGTCCTGACTCCTCCAAGTCGGACCCCTGCAACCTTGACTCCTCCAAGTCGGTCGAGGCGGCCTCAACTTTTCTAAGTAGACCCACCTACTCCCGACCTATGCCGCCTGACACAGCCAGGCCCACCTGCTGTCTGACACAGTCAGGCCTACCTGTCGCCTGACCATCATCAGACCCACCTACTACCTGACCTATGCCACCTAACTCACACAGTTGATGGGACCAAGCCCACCAATTGCCAGGCCCATGTCTTCGATGGGACGGAGCCCACCGATCAGCCCCTACTCACGTAATTACCACATGCCCTGCATACATTCTTTTTCATGGAACTCCACGTGGCTAATTCTCAGACTAGTGTCGATAGCCTATAAAAGGTAAGAGAATTCAGAATTAAGGTATGTGAACCCAAGTGTCCACTTACACTAAAAAACCCCAAGAAAACTCTAACTCTTGGAGCTTTTCCTGCTTCTAGAGAGCTCACTTGAGCTCCCTTTCTGCTGTGACCTCGGTTGCTAACTTGGGCATCGAAGGGTTCCTACCGGAGCTTCCTTCGGTACATGGGCTTCTTGCAGGTCACTCTTCCTCGGAGAAGACACCATCAGCTAACAGAGTCTCTTTCCGACATTCAGTTTCAGTGATCGAGCGTCAACACTCTTCAAGTAAGAATGGCAACAAGATTTGACCGGGCCAAAGCCCCTAATTTTCATTTCTGTCTCCTTCCTTTCCAAAGAAAATTATCCTTCTCCCCACTTGATCCTAGTAAATAGGGATTTCTTAATCCCCATCTCTGTTCCATAGGGAAAGATAAATTTTCATCTTCCCTCCAACCCCGCTCCACCATCTCTCCCTTTCCTACTAACATATATAATTTTTTGGTAAAAATTATAAAAATAATTTTATAGATATCAAAAATATACAGTACTATATTAGGCCAATGGGTTGGGCGGGAATGGGACAAAGCGGGGATATATTTATTTCCATCACAACCTCATCTTCACTAATATGGATAAAAAAATCTTCATCTCCATTTCTGTCCCGATAAAAGACAAAGAATATCCACTTCAAATGGGGCAAAATAGGATAGAACCTCATATTATAGGTTGAAATAGCCATTTTGCCCAAATTTTGAGTCCAATGATTTGAAAGATCATATTCTTAGGTTGGACATAAGTAAAAGTCACTCTACCAAACCATGCTGCTTCATCTATCTCATGAGATGGATAAGTACTGTTGCTGCCAAATCACTTGCGATGAGCGTCGGGTGAGCTGAGATCTCCGCAGGCCTTCGAGAATGCAGAGAGGTCACCGTCTTCTTTCTAGAGCCTGCAAAAAGTTTCAGAGCGGTGGTTCTGGTGGGGACCCTCCGATGCCCAAGTCAGTGGTTTGTAGAACAGGAATGTTGTATATCAGTAGAACTTGAGAGAGAGAGAGATATCCCCTTGCATTGAGCTTGGGTCCTCCTCTTATACCTATCTGGGGGTCCCGTTTACCTCGTTCCATTGGAACTGTCAAATCTTCGTCGTTGGAATAAGTTTCTCCGAACGGCAAGTGGTTAAGCCATTGCTGGATGAGGGTCGCTTGTAGCGGTAACTGCTGAGCGTGCTAGCACTTGCCCGTAATTTCAGTAAGGGAGGTACACGGCAATAGACCTCGAATCACGGGATCTGTTGCATGAGATGGGTCATTGTGCATGCAAAAAATGCAAGTTAAGACCGAAGCCATTGTTGGAAGCCGGAACCAGAGGTCATCACTGGAAGCTGACGCTGGAGGCCGATGCTGGAGGCCGGAGCCAAAGGCCATCGCTGGAGGCCGGAGCCAAAGGCCAATGCTGGAGGCCGGCGCTGGAGGTCGGAGCCAAAGGCCAGCGCTGAAGGCCGTCACTGGAGGCCATCGTTGGAGGCCGGCGCTGGAGGCCGTCGCTGGAGGCCATCGCTGGAAGCCGAAGCCAAAGGCTGTCGCTGGAGGCCGGCGCTGAAGTTCTATTTCTGGGTTTTGCTGTTACATCATTATTTTCAGAAATTGTGCAAAAGATAATACCACCCAGAGGAAACAGCCAGTCGTATCAGATGCCCCCCCGCTCCTGAGATGGATGAGCGCACAATCACCCGCAAAAGGGGTGTTAATATCCTCTGGGCGGCCGATTTTCGCGCCATCATTTCGCATGTCTGGGCTGTTGGGATTGGAGAGGATTTCCCTCGAGCAGTGAGCCACAAAAGGAGAGCGTCATCATTGTGGTAAGGCCAATGCCCTCTCTCTATTAGTGGAGCTTTTGTGTTTTTCGCGCTGGTAGGCCGTCGGAGTGCCTTCCATTTGAAGGTGGAGACGTAGCCAGAACGGACGGTCGTGGGATGATTTGAAATGGGGTTATAAGAGAAAAAATCATCCTTATCCTCCCATCCTCCCTTCTCTTACGCTACTGCTTCCTCTCGAGTCCGCAAGCGTCTGTTCGTCTCCCGTGTTTGTTCTCTCCTCGTGCTCCTTTGATCCTAGCTCAAGTTTTCCAGGTTAGTCTTCATGGCTTCCTCGCCTTCTTGTTCCATTTCCGATTCCTGGGGGTGTTCCCCCACCCCTTCTCAAACTTATGCTTCCTTACCAAGCCAGTGGTCTACCCCCTCCTCTAATCACTCCTTGCCGGAACGGTGGCCGGTCAGTCGTCCCATAGCTGGGAGTCATCTGACCGGCGGACGGATTTTCGCCCGGAGCCGTTCGATGGCTGCTGGTCCTTCTAGCATCGTCAAGGAGTCCCCCGAAGGGACTGCTTTCACTATGTCTGCTCAAGACATAGTAAATCTGAAAGCCAAGTATAGCTTTCCGCCAAACCTTCGTTTGTTCTATCCGGCTCCTAATGACAGGGTAACCTCTTCCCATTCCGGAAGAGTTGCCTTGTACGGAGCCTTCTTTAAGGCCGGACTTTGACTACCTACCCACCCTTTCATTCTCAATCTTCTAGACCGATATTCTCTAACACCTTCCCAGCTGGTTCCTAACTCGATCCGAACCATCGCTGGCTTTCTGGTTCTCTGTCACCTGCAAGGCATAGAGGCCAGTATCTCCTTATTCCGTAGCTTTTATACCCTCTGCAAGCAATCAGGTTGGTGGTCCTTCACCCCTAGGTCCAATAGGATCCTTAAGTTGTACCTTCCCACCTCCGTCAAAAGATGGAAGGATAAGTTCTTTTTTGCTGATATCGACGGGGTGTGCGGAAGCTGGGGGACACCCAACATTGATGCCAATAGGGATTCCTCCATCCTTTCAAGAGATCGAATGGCATTCGAGCAGCTTCTGACTGCCGATGTCCCTCGGTGCAAAAAGCTTCTAGCTGATGAAAACCTTTGTCTCGCCGGCTTAATTCCTTCGAGTGGTGAGCACTTGATTACTCACCTTCTTTTTTCTTTTTCCCCCTTCTCTTTTTTTTATTCATCTTCCGCCTTTATAGCGATGGCGCCATCGCTTCGCGAGCTCAGACAGGCGGCCATTAGGAAGAGGAAGGTCACGGGGAATGAGTCCCTTGCCGAGAGAAGGGCCGTTGCCAAAATCCCAAGGAGGACCGATGCGGGGAGGGCCGACGCAGGGAGGGCCGACGCTGGAGGGGCTAGAGTTGTGAAGCCCCTGCGCGCTAAGATTTTGAAGAAGGCCGACCCTAGAAGGGCCGACGCTGGGGAGGCCAATGCTAAAAGGGCCAAAATTGTAGAATCCCCGCACGTGTGCGAGGCGGCCAGAGCCCAAGCCGACGAGCCCGCCAAGATAGATACGGTAAGGGCCGAGGCTGGCGAGGAAGTCGGGCGGAGCCAAATAGAAGGGAGATCTTCAGTTTCAGCTCCTCCTGTCATCCTGCTCGATCCTTCTCCTGAGCAGGTTGCAAAAGCGTCGTCACCCCTGCCCGAAGCCGTAGAGACGGAGCAAGTCCCTGCAGCAATAGGGCCAACTCCCGCAGCTATCCTGTCCCCCGTAGGGGCAACAACCGAAGCACCTCCACCAGTCAAGGGGCCGGAGGCAGCAGAGTCAGAGGAGGAATCCGCCTCCGCGGACCCCGTGCCAAGGGAAAGGAGGGGCGTCGACCCTTCCTTCCAATCACTGTTGGCGAACCACAGCCGCTGGGCCGAGCGGGCCCTAGATGAAGCATCTGTGGTGGAGGTGCAAGAGTTTCTCCGGCATCAAGGGAGAGCCACCTTCTTCCGCGAGGCGTCTGTGGCACATCTCTGGGTGAGCCTCTGCTCCATTATCATTTTTCCTCTTTGTTTCGTTTGTTTTAATTTGCTTTTTAACACTGACATTCCATTCAGGCACTGAACTCTCTGATCGCCATGAGGAAACTTTGGACCCTGAGTGATGCTGCTCTCGACCAGTCGCGGGAGGAGATGCTATCACTCCAGGCCAGGGCAGAAAAGGCAGAGATGGCTTTGGAGGATACCTGGGCCACCCTAAAGGGCGAAGTCGAAGCCATCCGGCTGAGAGCCGAGAAGGCTGAGTACGCGCTGGAAGTTTCCCAGCGTCGTGTAGCCAATGAGCTGGATAACGCTCAGGCGGCCGAGGAAAAGCAAAGGATGGCCAAGGAGAGGCTGAAGGTGGTGGAATCAGAAATGTCCATCTTGAAGACTCGATTGGATTCCGCCTTCATTGAAATAGACGCAGCCAAAGAGGCCGCCTGCCAGTCTAATGCCAAGATCGCTGACTTGGAGGCGGCGATGACTGAGGCCAAGAGGTAGGTCGTCGAGTCCAAGCGGAAGCCCTCGAGGCGGAGAAAAGAGCTGCAGAGGCCGTAGAGGATTTCAGAAAGTCTAAAGCCTTTGATAAGGAGCTAGCTGAATCGGCGGCGTTTGCTTATGATGTCGGCTTCCAAAACTGTAAGGAAAAAATCCAAGAACTCTACGACCTGGAGGATATTGAAGGCTGAAGCCAGATGACGTCCCTAAAGACGATGACCCGGCCCCAAATGACCCTTAGTAGTTTTTTTTTTGTATTTCTCTAAGCCCGACTCAGGTCGGCAATTTTGTAAACTTTTAGCCATCGATGAATGTTTTGACCCTCATCGCTTTAGCTATGTGAGTTATCGCGAATCACCAACCAATGGTGCCTTGTTAGATAGGTCGCGCGAAATGTAATTATGAGCCAAAACATTATCCCGGATACCAATGCAGGGAGCCGGTTTTTGGTGCCAACGCGGGGCGCCGATCTTTAGTGCCGACGCAGGACGCCGGTCCTTAGTGCCGATGCGGGGCCGGTCTTTAGTGCCGACGCGAGGCACCGATCTTTAGTACCGACGCGGAGCCGGTCTTTGGTGCCAACGCGGGGCCGGTCTTTGGTGCCGACGTGGGGCGCCGGTCTTTGGTGCCGACGCGAGGCACCGGTCTTTCATGCCGACGCGAACCGGTCTTTGGTGCCGATGTGGGGTGCCGGACTTTAGTGCCGATGCGGAGCCGGTCTTTCATTGCCGATGCGGAGCTGGTCTTTCGTTGCCAATGCGGAGCCGGTCTTTAGTTGCCGATGCGGGGCCGATCTTTGGTTGCCGACGCGGAGCCGGTCTTTGGTTGCCGAAACGGAGCCGGTCTTTGGTTGCCGACAAGGAGCCAGTCTTTGGTTGCCAACGCGGAGCCGATCTTTTGTTGCCAACATGGAGCCGGTCTTTCGTTGCCATCGCGGAGCCGATCTTTTGTTGCCGACGCGGAGCCGGTCTTTAGTTGCCGACGCGGAGCCGGTCATTGGTTACCGACGCGGAGCCGGTCTTTGGTTGCCGACGCGGAGCCGATCTTTGGTGCCGATGCGGGGTGCCGGTCTTTGGCGCCGACGCGGGGCGCCGGTCTTTAATTGCCAACGCGGAGCTGGTCTTTGATGCCGACGCGGAGCCGATCTTTAGTGCCAACGCGGAGCCGATCTTGAGTGTGCCGATGCGGAGCCGATCTTTAGTGCCGATGTGGAGCCTGTCTTTAGTGCCGATGCGGAGCCGATCTTTTTGCCAACGCGGAGCCGGTCTTTAGTCTTTGGTGCCGATGTGAAGCCGGTCTTGAGTGTGCCGACGCGGAGCTGGTCTTTAGTGCCGACGCGGAGCCGGTCTTTGGTGCCGACGCAGAGCCAGTCTTTGATACCGAGCATACTCATTCAAAAATAATGCGAACATTTCGAACACCAATAGATTCAAATTAATGAAGATAGCACCTTACTGATAATACCGGCGTAAATTGTCGGCGTTCGAGGTGCAAGGAAGCGGTTTCCCATCTAGCCCTTCAACTTTGTACGCCCCATGGTGAAGTACCTCCTTGACACGGTATGGTCCTTCCCATTTTGGTGCCAGCTTGCCCCATAGGAAATCATAACTATGGTCTTCTCCGTTGGAGCATTATCCACACCGGCCGGAAGTATCGGGGCACCGATGGACCCAAAGTGGGAAGGTTTCCCCTTCGAAAAAATTTGCCCAGGTGACCCTGTTGAACCAGCTCCTCAATGGCTTTCTTCAGATGGCGGTAGTCCTCGATGCCGTGACCATAGTCCCGGTGGTCCCGGCAGTAAAACTTCTTGTTGCGGGGGGTCCCAGACTTCAAAGGAGCCGGACGCTTGAAATAAGGTTCCTCCTCGATCTCTAGTAGAATGTGAGATATAGGAGCCATGAGGGGAGTGAATTGCTCCTTAGGAACAAGCGTCTGCGGTCGGCGATCTGAGCGGTGAGGAGGCTCAAGCTTCCGAGGTCGTGCATCGGCATGATCAGTAAGCGGTGGTTTCTTACTGGTGTTCTTGTCAACTTTCCTCCTGGAAGAATCTGCCTCGTCGGCACGGATATACTTCTGTGCACGACTCAGAAGCTCAGCATAAGAACTCGGAGGCTTCTTGTCCAGGGAATAGGCAAACCTGGATGGACGAAGTCCTCGTTTTAATTCCAAAGTGGCTACGGAGTCTTCCAGGTTGTATACCTCCAACGCTGCTTTCTTAAATTGAGCAACAAAGTCCTTCAAGGACTCGCCACTCCTCTACTGGACAGCAAATAGGCTATCAGCCACTCGTGGGATCTTTCGGCATGCATCAAAGTGGGCCAGGAAAGATCGCTCAGTTGCCAAAATGAATTGATGCTGCATGGAGGCAGGCGGGAGTACCACGCGCGTGCCGCCTTGCGAAGGGTGGCCGGAAAGGTGATGCATAAAAGGGAGTCCATCGCTCCCTGGACCTGCATGAGGACCTTGTAGCTTTCCAGGTGGTCCAGGGGGTCCGTCGTGCCATCGTATGGATCCAGTTGGGGGAGACAGAACCGGGGCGGGACCGGTTCCTTTATGATACGTCGGGAAAGTGGGGGCGACGCTCATAGTCCGTCCCATGAGGATTAGCGATCCGGCGGCTAAGCTCCTCCAACCGTCGATGATACTCATCGAGCCGTTGCTCGGCCCAACGGGTAGTTTTCCTGTGGATGCCATCTCGAGATGAATCGGAAGAAGAAGCCAAAGAAGATCGCCGGCGTAAGGAACATACCCATCTGGACTCTCTCTCCTTCGGCCAATGATGGGAACGACCGGAGTGGCAAGAGGGGGACCGCCGTCGCTTCGAGGCCCCTCGGCGATGAGGTTCAGGGGGTGAGCGGCGGGAGACCTCAGGTGGGGTCCCGCCTTGGTGAGACTGGACTGTCCCCCGCACCCCTTCATCGAGCGCAGGGGGTTGAGGTGCAGCAGCCAAACAATGTTCTTGCAGTCCCCGTACCATTGTCATCAGGTCCTGGACCTGGTGAGCCAGAGCCTCGAGCCGGTCAGGCCGGCTTATCTATGTAGGGGGCGGAACATGGAGGTTGGCCTCCGATTGCTCAGCCCATGGAATGCGCTCCACGGCTTGACTGGAGGAAGCCTCATGTGCTCGTGTAGTCACCATCGTCTCCCTCGCAGAATTGGTGGGGTCATAGGGAAAACTTTCGTCTTCCTTCCGTGCGAACTGGCCCCTTCCTGGCGCGCCAATCTGTTGCTGCCAAATCACTTGTGATGAGCGTCAGGTGAGCTGAGATCTCCGCAGGCCTTCGAGAATGCAGAGAGGTCACCGTCTTCCTTCTAGAGCCTGCAAAAAGTCTTGGACCGGTGGTTCCAGTGGGGACCCTCCGACGCCCAAGTCAGTGGTTTGTAGAACAGGAATGTTGTATATCAGTAGAACTTGAGAGAGAGATCCCCCTTGCATTGAGCTCGGGTCCTCCTCTTATACCTGTCTGAGGGTCCCGTTTACCTCGTTCCGTTGGAACCGTCGAATCTTCCTCGTTGGGATAAGTTTCTCCGAACGGTAAGTGGTTAAGCCGTTGCTGAATGAGGGCCGCTTGTAGCGGTAACTGCTGAGCGTGCTAGCACTTGCCCGTAATTTCAGTGAGGGAGGTACACGGCAATAGACCTCAAATCACGGGATCTGTTGCATGAGACGGGTCATTGTGCATGCGAAAAAGGCAAGTTAGGACCGAAGCCGTTGTTGGAAGCCGGAGCCAGAGGCCGTCGCTGGAAGCCGGTGCTGGAGGCCGACGCTGGAGGCCGGAGCCAAAGGCCAACGCCGGAGGCCGGCGCTGGAGGCCGTCGCTAGAGGCCGGAGCCAAAGGCCAGCGCCGGAGGCCGGTGCTGGAGGCCGGAGCTAAAGGCTAGCGCTGGAGGCCGTCGCTGGAGGCTGGCGCTGGAGGCCGTCGCTGGAGGCCGGAGCCAAAGGCCAGCGCTGGAGGCCGTCGCTAGAGGCCAGCGCTGGAGTTCTATTTCTGGGTTTGCCGTCACATCATTATTTCCGAAAATCGTGCAAAAGATAATACCACCCAGAGAAAACGGCCAGCCGTATCAAGTACTTAGCAACAAATCCATAGTAAAATTATCAATTCTAGCAATAACCACCCATTAGGGTAGCAAACTAGGATTAAAATTACTCGGCACTCCTTTTCTAGTTGGTATCATGAAATGCATCGGCTTGCACAGTTAGACAACAAGGTCTGCCCAAGAATCATCTAATATGACTACTTAAAGTAAATTCACAGGCTGAACACCATGAGAAGAGCCACTCTATCGAATCATGCTACTAAGTATTTATCCATCAACAAAATTATTAATGTTAGTTTTCTACAAAGTTCTCTGAAAGTTCTACTACTTGGAAGCATGACGCATCTTTCTTTGGTTGGGATGCCTCAACCCCTCTATCCAGATCAAAATATGACAAATGGTTATATATGTAGAAGGGTTTTGAGGTTTTGAGCCCACAAAACAAATTCAATAACAAATTTATTATAAAGCAATACAAAGTACTACCATGAATTTGAGTAACACATCTAATAGAAGCTTGAAATTTTCATAATATCAATTGAAAATTTAAAAAATATTTCAGAAGATTGTCTAATTGCCTTGCCTATAAAATCAAAACAATCCTAGTCTTTCACTACTCGTATCCCCTTGACCTAATATTGCGCTAGCTATTCCTCAATATTTGAAAAATAATAATAAAAGAATGGTAACCCAACAACTCTTTAAGTAACATTTATACCTAGTTGGATCAAGTATATCATATATAAGAAATGATAATTTATATATAAAGTTTTTATTTGTCATAAAAATAAATTAATTTATCAAATCCAAGATAGAATTTTATAAAGAGCATGCTTGTCAAAATATAACATCACTTTTTAAAATATTTAATACATTGATTCAAAAAAACTCTTCTTTTTATTATATGAAATGAATTTCAATCTCTCTTAGTCACTGAAATATTGACCATAACCAATCTCATGACAAGGCTAATAGAGATTAGCTCCTAATTACAAAATGTGCCAATGAATAACATATGCCAATTATCATTGCAACTAGCTATGCTTGAAAGAAACTTAACTTTGATCTATATAAAAAACATGTTGATAAACTACATAAATTAGTGATCATTGATTGTCTAAACTTAGAAGGAACCAACCTTTGAATATGCAAGAAAAAATGCAAACGAGTAATACGTGCCAGTGATCAACTTAACTAAGTAGGCTTGACAGGAAGCATATTTTTGAACACATGTGAAAACATGCCTATGAACATCATTTATCAATGTCCCAACAAGCTAGAGCTCATAGAAACGCATTCTTTGAACATGTGTCGGCTATCAACCTCAATAGCTAGATTTGAGTTATATTCAGATTAAAGATACTAAATATAGCGGCAGTTTCAAACCGGTTTCTCAGTTATATAACTAAATTAAAAATCTATAAATGTTGCACAATATTATGAAATTTTATTTTAACATTTAATCTTGTTCCCTCAAATCTTGTCCTAGTCATAGCCTAACCCACGTTCGTACAGTAAATTAACCATTTAACCTGACCTAGTCACAGCCTAACCTATGTTCTATGCTTTCATTAGGGCTCTCCACTCTATTATTTAAAAAAAAAAAAAGAGGGAGAGAAAAAAAAGAAGAAGCTCAAATCTGACTAAAAATTTTGGAGTTTGTTCTGGTAAAACGGATTCCTCTTATCCTTCCTTCAGGAAAGAATTGGTTCTCAAACCCTATCGAATTCAACCAAATTAAAGTTGCACCATTATATTGCTATTACTGAGCTAGCAAAACCATACATTGATTCCCTTCTTGGCCATATCACTTGGAAACGGGATTTAGGGTTTGACAAGAATTTTATCGGCACGCTTTCATGAACAAGTGGATCTTCATAATCTATAAATCAACCCACACCAAAACCTTCTTTCAAACACAAACATAATGGGATAGATAGTTGGATGGAGAGCAATCTTCTTGAATTCTCCTTCACTAGGAGTCTGTATAGAGAAGGAAGGAAGGCCATGGACATTCGCAAGTGGAGACGAGAAAACAACTCTTTCTCTTTCTTTACGCAAACGCCCGAGGAGTATTTTGGCTTTGACCCTCCATGAGCCATCAGTGGAGGAGACTAGAGGAAGGACAGGAAGAAAGGAGTGCAAGGCGAGATGAAAGAAGAAGGGAGGAAAGGAGAAGAAGATGGAGGTGATGGCTTTAGCTTTTTCTACACCCAGAATGCTGAGGAGTTTCATGGACGAGATCTTCGTCGAGTTGAAAATGGAGAAACTCAGGGAAGAGAAATTAGGAAGAGCGCAAATCTTCTTGATCTCTTGCTCACTTAGAAGGTAGGAAGGAAAGAAAGGAAGGCCATGGATAGTCGCAAGGGGTGACCAGAGTTCAAGTCTTACTCTTTGTTCAGTCATACCCCAGGAAAGGTCATCGGCTGTGACCTTGTACGAGCCTTCATTGGAGGAGACAAAAAGGAAAAAGTGAAGCAAGGAGAGAGAAAAGAAGCGAAGAAAGGAGAAGAAGATAGTGACGATGGCCCTTTCTTCACCCAGAGATCTGAGTTTCTTGGATGGGATCCTCCTCGAGTTGCACGTCGATGCAGAAACTCAGGTACCAGAAGCTAAGAAGAAAGAAGAAGAAAAGAGAGGTTGGAGACAAGCTTGAGATGGAGGTTTTCAACTGGATACTGGGATGAGATCTTTTCTGAAATATGGACAGGCTGCAACTTCCTTCAATGATTAGGGGTTTTGTTTGCGTTCTTTTGATCCTTTAGTTGGTTCTTGTTCTATTTAAGGAAATGAGAATTGAATCTTGTAGGCCGTAATGTTGGATGTCAATCTTGACACAGTATCGCATGGATCTTTTTTTTCAAGATCTAAAGCTCCTTCATATAGATAAATACCATTTGAGGGTTGCCTTTCTTTGATTGATTCTTGCACTGCTCGCTATCACTGATGCTGCTCAAAAGATACAAAAATAACGTTATGCTTCTAGTAAATTTTGGAGCTAATTAACATCTGCTAAGTCTATGTATTATTTACTATATATTGGGCACCATAGTGTTGTTCTTAATGATAGTCTTATTTCTGTTCTTCACTGAAATGATCTAACCTATGTTCTATGCTTTCGTTAGGGCTCTCCACTCTATTACTTTTTTTAAAAAAAAAAGAGGTAGAGGAAAAAAAAAAAGTTCAAATCGAACTAAAAATTTTGGAGCTCGTTCTGGTAAAACGGGTTCCTCTTATCTTACCTTCAGGATAGAATTGGTCCTCAAACCCCATCGAATCCAACCAAATTAAAGTTGCACCATTATATTGCTATTACTGAGCTAGCAAAACTATACGCTGATTCTCTTCTTGGTCATATCACTTGAAAACGAGATTTAGGGTTTGGCAAGAAGTTTATCGGCATGCTTTCGTGAAGAAGTGGGTCCTCATAATCTATAAATCCACCCACACCGAAACCTTCTTTCAAACACAAACATAATGGGATAGATAGTTGGATGGAGAGCAATCTTCTTGAATTCTCCTTCGCTGGGAGTCTAGATAGAGAAGAAAGGAAGGCCATGGACGTTCGCAAGTGAAGACAAGAAAACAACTCTTTCTCTTTCTTTATCCAGATGCCCGAGGAGTACTTCGGCTTTGACCCTCCACAAGCCATCAGTGGAGGAGAGCAGGAGAAGGACAAAAAGAAAGGAGTGCAAGGGGAGGGGAAAGAAGAAGGGAGGAAAGGAGAAGAAGATGGTGGTGGTGGATTTAGCGCTTTCTACACCCGGACTGCAGAGGAATTTTGTGGATGGGATCTTCGTCGAGTTGGCAATGCAGAAACTCAGGGAAGAGAAATCGAAAAGAGCGCAAATCTTCTTGATCTCTTCCTCGCTAAGAAGGTTGGTAGGGAAGAAAGTGTAGGGAGAAATAGTCTCCGAGGCATGCATATTTTTAAAAATTGATAACTATTATCATTGCGAAAATTAAAAGATTACATGTTAATCTATCTAATATGCATCAAGATCATATCTTTGCCTATATATTCAGAGTCATTTGACCTAAAATATGCATATAAAAAATATCAAGATCATATCTTGATCTTCAAGATGACTAGTCACACTATTATCTTGAAGCTTGCCTTAAGATCTAGGGATCAAATCACTTACCTTAAGAACAGTAGGTAAATCCTTATTGCTCTGCAGTCGTTCAATCGTCCGGCCTCTAGTATCGTCCACGCGAAGCCCCGAATGATCAGATTTTCGGGAGTGCTAGCTCGCGGAAAAATAGCTTTGCTGATCTTGAATCCTCTCACTTGAATCTTCCTCCAAGATCCACCAGGCTTCCGCTAACACCAGAATCATCAGGATTTTCTATTCTAACATTTTAGAATTACAATCCACTACAATTTAGAATTACAATCCATGACAAATCGTGTATTGTTGTTCTATTTTTTATTCTGTGTTCTCTGGTGAGGGAATGCCCTCTATTTATAGTCTCGATTTAGCCTTGACATTTAATTTTGACATTTAAGAATCCATCGTTTGGCAAAAGCGAAGAGACGCCGAAGGCGTGGTGCTTGGTTTAATTCCGACGTTCGGAGAAAACCAAGGAGTCGCGGCATTTGGTTTAGTTCCGTCGTTATGAGAAAACCAAAGAGACAGGGATAAATCCAACGTTCGGTAAATAAATGTCATGCATTAAATTCTATCTCATGAGATGAGATTTTAGCCATCTCATCATATGAGATCCATATTCGAGAGGTTTGGATTCTGATCTGAATTTATTTGACTTAACTCACATAGATCATGGTCCAAGCCCAAATCAAATTTGGCTAGTCCTGAATCTATTTAAATTCAAATCAAGTCTAATTTCAAATCAATATTTGAAATTGACTTATCCTTCTAATAGACTTAAACCAAATTGAATCTTATTCAATTGTACTTAACCCAATTGAGATAATTTAATCAATCAAATTGATTAATTAAATCATATACGATTCTCAATCGTTGATCAGCAAATAGATCATCCTAGGAAACTTCTATGCGTGTGACTCTCTAGGTTCGAACCTAAGCCGGTAGCATAGAAATAAGTTTCTATACTAATCGATGTGCCCATCTAGCAATGGAACCCGACGTCCGGATAGGTCGAAGAGTTGCCAAGCAAACTCCAAGAACCCTAAGAAACAGTTACCGTATAATTCATCCTCTTGACCACAAATGCTAAGGATGGCTTAAGAGCCTGTCAACTCTAAATAGCAAATCCATAAAGTGATTTCAACTTTAGTGATCATGTGACTTTCACATGAAGTGCCTTGACCAAGGTCTTGCTAAATTGAAACACAAGCATTTCTCCTTTTAATGGGATAGGTCAAATTCCATCTTGATCCACAACTGACTACCACAAGTACTTGACTGTACCCAGTAACCTTTCGTAGCTGGATTAGAAATCCAGGTGGTCCGGCACCTAAGTACAATGAGTTGCTTGTAAGCCACTGGTTGTGATCTTCAGGTCTGAAGGATACTTATACCTATATCTTCTCGGATTAACTCTTGACAGCAGAGTATCCGAAAATGAGTCACGTTCGGTGAAATGTACTCCTACACTTTCACCTGTATGTCATACCAGTGTCTCTACACTCCTTGGTTAAGAGGATAACCAATAAATATGATATACAACGTCCTATATTTGATAGTACTATGGCCCTGTCATAGTATATCATTTGGTCGCGAACACTTTTAAGGACCTTCTAAGATAAATCCTTCTTTATCGTGAGAAAGATCCTAAGGGCTTCATTACTTTCAGGAGTATTAAGAAGATGTTCTTGTAATGAATAAACTGTCAAATAACTTTTATTAATATATCAATTTATATGCAATTTACATCAGCACAATCATCAAATGATTGGCTTTAGGATACAATTCCCAACAAATTCCCACTTAGCCTAAAGCCACTCATTACAGTATCTAATACCCATCTTCAACTTATAGTTGTCAAACTCCTTGATGCTGAGTGCTTTAGTAAATGGGTCACCTAGGTTTTCCTTTCCTTCAATCTTCTGAAGATTTATGTCACCTCGGTCTACTATCTCTTGAATAAGATGAAACTGGCGCAGTATGTGCTTGGTGCATTGATGTGCTCATGGTTTCTTTGCTTGAGCTATGGCACCAGTGCTGTCACTGTATAACAGGACTGGTTCATCTATGAAAGGTGTCACTCCAAGCTCGGAAATGAACTTTCGCAGCCACACAGCTTCTTTCGCAGCATCTGATGCAGCGATGTACTCTGCCTCGCACATCGAATCTGCCACTGTATGTTGCTTGGAACTTTTCCAGCAAATAGCTCCACCATTTAGGATAAACACGAAACCCGATACACTTTTGCTATCATCATGATCTGATTGAAAACTAAAATCAGTATATCCAACAAGTTTCAAATCAGACTCTCCATAGACTAACCACTGATCCTTAGTATTTCACAAATACTTAAGGATTGTCTTAATAACTTACCAGTGTTTTTCTCCTGGATCAGATTGGTATCTACTCACTACTCCTAGTGAGTATGCCACATCTGGTCTTGTACATGTCATGGTGAACATAATCAATCCTACTACCGAAGCATATGGAATTCGACTCATACATTCTCTTTCATTAGGAGTTGTCGGACAATCCTTCTTAGAAAGATGAATTCCATGGCCTATCGAAAGATAGCCTTTCTTGGAATTCTCCATTCTAAACCTCTTTAGCACTGTGTCAATGTACGTAGATTGGGATAAACCTAGCATCCTCTTAGATCTATCTCTATAGATCTTCATCCCTAGGATGTATGATGCTTCTCCCAGATCTTTCATGGAGAATTGTGATGATAACCATGTCTTTATTCCTTGTAATACAGGGATATCATTCCCAATTAAGAGAATATCATCCACATATAATACAAGAAATACAATAACAGAATCGTTAGCCCATTTATAAATGCAAGGTTCTTCTTTATTCTTAATAAAGCCATAAGATTTGATCACTTTATCAAATCGTATGTTCTAACTCCTTGATTCTTGCTTAAGTCCATAAATAGACTTCTGTAGCCTGCATACTTTAGACTCGTCTTTAGATATAAAACCTTCAGGCTGTATCATATACACATGTTCTTCTAAATCACCATTTAGAAAAGTAGTTTTAACATCCATCTGCCAAATTTCATAATCGAAGTGTGCTGCTATAGCTAGCATAATCCGAATGGATTTCAGCATTGCCACAGGAGAAAACGTTTCATCATAGTCAATACCATAACGTTGACGATACCCCTTGGCAACCAGACGTGCTTTATATGTCTCTACCTTTCTGTTTGCGCCTCTTTTCCTTTTGAAAACCCATTTACACCCTATGGGTTTTATCCCTTCGGGTGGGTCAACTAATGTCCATACATTATTGTCCTTCATGGAATCAAGTTCGGATTTCATGGCATCAAGCCATTTATTAGAGTCAATCCTTTGCATAGCATCCATATAGGTGATCGGATCCTCGTTGTTCTCATCGAGTTCAACAGGATCATCGTTCTGGACCAAGAAACCCAAGTATCTGTCCGATTGATGTGGTACTCTACCAGATCGCCTTAATGGTGCATCTAAAATGGGTTTTGAGTTTGATCTAATCAACTCAGATTCTAGGGGTTCACTGGTTTGTGTTGTTCCTTCTACTTGATGAACTTCCTCAAGTTCAATATTAGAGCTATTTGTTCCTTCACTAAGGAACTCCTTTTCAAGAAAACTGCTCTATTACTAATGAACAACTTTTGTTCTTCAGTATTGTAGAAGTAATATCCTTTCGTTTCTTTCGGATAGCCGATGAAAAAATATTTGTCAGATTTGGGTTCAAGTTTGTCTGATTTTGCACATTTCACATAAGCTGGACACCCCCAGACTCTCAGATAGGTAATAACCGGTTTATGTCCATACCACATCTCATGTGGAGTTTTAGAAACAGACTTACTTGGAACCTTATTAAGAATATGACAAGCTGATTCTAATGTGTATCCCCAAAATGATATTGGCAAGCTTGCAAAACCCATCATGGACCGAACCATATCTAACAGAGTTCGAATCCTTCTTTCTGACACACCGTTATATTACGGTGTTCCAGGAGGAGTCCATTGGGAGAGAATCTCATTCTCCTTTAAATATGTCACAAATTCATTGGAAAGGTATTCGTCTCCTCGATCTGATTGAAGGGTCTTAATACATTTTCCTATTTGTTTTTCTACTTCTTTATGATATAGTTTAAACATTTCAAATGATTCATATTTATGTCGCATAAGATAGACATAACCGAACCTAGAAAGGTCGTCTGTAAAAGTAATGAAGTAGTAGTATCCACCTTTGGCACAAGTGCTCATTGGTCCACATATATCAGTATGTACTAGACCCAATAGCTCTTTGGCTCTTTCACCTTTTTCAGTAAAAGATGACTTGGTCATTTTACCAAGAAGACATGATTTACAGGTAGTTAATGATTCACAATCATCAACTCGAAGGATTCCCTCCTAAGTTAACCTATTTTATCTGTTCTTGTTGATATGACCCAGCCGATGGTGCCAAAGATAAATATCTGTGACATCAGTTGTTCTAGGGCGCTTACTTGATTGGTACACTACATTCACAGGCTGTGATAATATATAAATGCCATTAGATAAATGCCCAGTCATTATAGTGACTCCATTCATAATGATATTCAAAGTAACATCCTTTATTGAAATTTCATAATTATTTTTGGCCAGAAGGCCTACAGAAATTACGTTCAATAAGAACGTTGGGCAAAAATGATAATCATTTAGTATAATGATATTTCTATTGAAAACTATTTCAAGAACTCCTAATGTCAGTACTGTAACTAATCTTCCATCGCCGACATTTAGGAATCTTTCATTGTCCTCAAATCTTCTGGTGACCTGTAGTCCCTGCAATGAATTGCAAATGTTAAAAGGACTCCCGGTATCCAATACCCAGGTCTGATTATCATATATAGAAAAATTATAATGTGTTATCATATAAATACCTTGTTGAGCAACATCTTGCTCCTTTTTCTTCTTTGACCTGTTTGGATCAAGTGTAGCAATGTAAAGAGGACAGTTCCTCTTTCAGTGCCCTTGCATCTTGCAGTGAAAGCATTCAGCTTGACTTTTATCAACTTTCTTCTTCTGCATCTGACCCCTTATAGATGTCCTAGCATGTTGCACCCTTTTATTATTCTATTTCTTCTTCCCTTTTCCAAAGGGTTTATGCCCTACCTTAGATCCTTCAACCACATTAACCAAACCCTTAGAGAGCTGGTTATCCTTCTCAAAGTTCTGTAACAACACCAACAAACCGTGGTAGTTGACTGCAGGCTTTGTCATTCGAAAATGAGTAAGGAAAGGTCGGAAGGATGGAGGCAAGGAATTCAGGATCGCATCTTTTCCCAACTGCTCATGTAAGGGAAAGCCGAGCTTGCTTAGGAGTTCTATCTTCTCGATCATGTACAATACATGATCAATGACATGAGATCCATCTCTCATTCGAGCATTGAAAATAGCACAACTAGTCTTGTGCCTTTCAACATCATCGGGTGTGCCGAAAGATTCATTCAACGCTTGAATGATTTCTTCTAGCTGAGCATTCTCGAACCATCGACCGAATTCATCGTTCATTGCTGCTAACATGATACAACGCACGCTAGTTCTATCATTGAGTCACTTCTGATAAGTGTCTCTCTCAGAACTTTGGGTGTTTGCATCAAGTATCTTTGGTGCAGAATTATTCAAAATATATAGAATCCTCTCATGCTCAAGGATGATCTTAAGTTTTCTGAACTAGCTATTGAAATTGGAACCATTCAATTTGTCACTATCCAATAGGAACATTAATGATAATTAGTGGCCATGTTCTGCATAAGGAAAAACTAAAGTTTATTAGTATATAAATTGATTCAGTCTAAAGACTTTGACTTTAGTCTAAAGATTCTTCCACTATTTTGTTCAAATTGGCAGCCTCTACACCCCAATTTGAAGAATTATTCTTAATTCTTTAGCGGGCACTAAGATCTACATAAACTACATACAGGCCCAAGTGAAGCTTGGCTAACCTATATGCATCTAAGAGTAGGTTCAAAACCAATTATTTCCCCAAACAATTCTTAGTGTTCAGTTTTGCCCTATGTACCTCTTCAGCAGGCATGAAGTGCCTCCACTGAAGGTTCTTGTTAGGTCCAACCATTAAATGATATAATCAGTGTAACCTATCAATAGACAACCAAGCCCGAGTGAAGCTCGGCTCACCTGATTGTTTATTTAATAGTTACGCTGACTTATCATATAATGAATGATAATTCCGATGGTTGACAAGCACCAGGCATGGAGTGCCTCTAATGATTATCAAGACATCGGACTCATTATCACCCACCTTAATGGAAGGCTATGATCTAGTTATCATATAACTATTTCATTTTAATGACCTAATAATTTTAGAGGATTTTAATAATATGAAGATAAATTGACTAATCAAGTTCTCCCATTGAATCTATGAAATCGATAGAATGAAACAAGATTAAGTCAGGTTAAGTGGCACCTAAATCAGTCATACTGATATCCTTACAGGCATGGGTCAACCCGAATCAGGTAAATGATCTGAATCATAAATGGTTCACCACAATGACCAGGTGAGAGAGATCGATGGGAGGGATATGTCATTAACTCGTTAAAGACGCATCAATACGAGTAGCTCCCAATTAAAAACCATTCGATCGTTGATCCTAGAGCAACTTGCCATCCCACCTTGACATCATATGGTTAACCAATTCTGATTTGACCATCTAATAGATTCATGCTCAACCACGGAGCCTAATCTACTTCCATTTGGTTTAATCAAAGAGAAGGACTTGATCAACTACAACTATTGTTTGATTTAGAGCATTCTTAACCTAATCTAATTAGATTTGAATAAATACTCTTTTAGTCTAGTTGATTTAAACCTTAGAGTCTAACCCTTTATGGATCCGATTTAGCTAACCCAAATGATTAAATATATTTCATGTTAACATGTCATATATTTCAATCAAGCATAATATTACTACTCATAATTCCTATATTTAGATCATATCTAAAAAAAATTATGAACTAATATTTGACATTCAAATAAAACTCTCATAAATATTTGTATGTTTTATAACATAGACATCATGCCATCATATATCATATCTATGTTTTTATACTAAACATGCAAATATTATGGTTTTATACAACATTAATATGTATCAAATATAAAATATCTTTTGAGAGTGTGTGTTTTGATGCCAAAGCACAATTTAAATTTTCTTTAAACAAAGCATCAACGATAAAACAATCGCACAGCAATATGTCACAGAATACCTCATTGAATAGGTAATTCGAATTTTCAATCCACCTGTGACCATATGGCCTTGTGATAAGTTTTAGCCATAATTACACAATTAATGAGAATATTAATTTACATGCAATAAATTAGATCATTAACGAAACCATGGCTCTGATACCATTTGTAAGGAGAAATAGTCTCCGAGGCATGCATATTTTTAAAAATTGATAACTATTATCATTGCGGAAATTAAAAGATTATATATTAATCTATCTAATATGCATCAAGATCATATCTTTGCCTATATATTCAGGGTCGTTTGATCTAAAATATGCATATAAAAACATCAAGATCATATCTTGATCTTCAAGATGATAGTCACACTATTATCTTGAAGCCTGCCTTAAGATCTAGGGATCAAATCACTTACCTTAAGAACAGTAGGTAAATCCTTATTGCTCTGCAGCCGTTCAATCGTTCGGCCTCTAGTATCGTCCATGCGAAGCCCCGAATGATCAGATTTCCAGGAGTGCTAGCTCGCGGAAAAATAGCTTTGCTGATCTTGAATCCTCTCACTTGAATCTTCCTCCAAGATCCACCAGGCTTCCGCTAACACCAGAATCACCATGATTTTCTATTCTAACATTTTAGAATTACAATCCACGATAATTTAGAATTACAATCCACGACAAATCGTGTATTGTTGTTCTATTTTTATTCTGTGTTCTCTGGTGAGGGAATGCCCTTTATTTATAGTCTAGATTTAGCCTTGACATTTAATTTTGACATTTAAGAATCCATCGTTTGGCAAAAGCGAAGAGACGCCGAAGGCGCGGCGCTTGGTTTAATTCCGACGTTCGGAGAAAACCAAGGAGTCGTGGCGTTTGGTTTAGTAAACCAAAGAGACGAGGGATAAATCCGACGTTCGGTAAATAAATGCCACGGCTTCCGACTCCAGCCTCGCCACGGCTTTCGGCTTCGGCCTCGTCACGGCTATCGGCTTCGGCATCGCCACGGCTTCTGGCTCCGGCCTCACCATGGCTTCCGGCTTTGGCCTCACCACGGCCGTCGGCTTCGGCATCGCCACGGCTTCCGGCTCCAGCCTCACCACAGCTTCCGGCTTTGGCTTTGTCACGGCTTCAGGCGTTGGCCTAGCCACGGCTACCAGCTCCAGCCTCGCCACGGCCGGCCTTGACCTCACTTTGCTCTTGGCTATTGGTTTCGGCTTTGGCTTCATCACGGCTTCAGGCGTTGGCCTAGCCACGACTACCGGATCCAGCCTCGCCACGGCCACCGGCCTTGGCCTCACTTCGCTCTTGGTTGTTGGCTCTAGTTTCAGCCTCGCCACAGCTTCTGGCTTTGGCCTCGCCACGGCTACTGGCTTCAGCCTCGCCATGGCTACCGGCTTCAACCTCGCCCTAACCACACTCCTCGGTATCGTCCTCAATCCTTCGGCCTCGACTTCAGTCTAGGCTACCCCCTAAAAATGACCCTACCTATTCGCGTTACCATACTCGCTGGAGTTAGCTAGCTACGGACGAATCAAGGGAAGATTGAATTGAAATTCATTAATAGCAAAATAGTTTTACAAAATCGCCGGTCAAAGCCGGACTTGATACAACCAAAAAGAAAAACTAAGATTCGGCAGGATCTGGGCCATCATCCTCCTCGTCTGGCTGGAGATCCTCAATCCCTTCGAGGTTGTAAAGCTTTTGGGTTTTTTCTTTGCAGTCCTGGAAGCCGCCATCATATGCGAAGGTCATTGTCTCATCCAATTCTTTGTTAAAGGCAGCAGACTTCCTGAAATCTTCTACAGCCTCAACAGCCTTCCTCTCGGCCTCGGCGGCTCTCTTTTCGGCTTCGGTCAACGCTGCTTTTAGATTGGCAATCTCTGCGTCAGACCAGCGGGCGATTTCCTCAGCGTTTTCGGCTCTTTCCTCAGCCGCACCGATCTCGATGGTGGCAGAGTGTAGCTGACCCTTCAACAGATACACTTCCGACTCCGCCGTCTTCAACTTTTTTTCTGCCTTTTTTTGCTTTTCCTCGGCTGCTTGAGCATTGTCCAACTCGTTGGCTGCTTGGCGCTGGGCCACCTCCAGTGCGTCTTCCGCTTTCTCAGCCCTAAGCCGGGCAGCCTCAGCTTCGGCTTCGGCCTTCTATGTCCGGGCAGCCTCTGCTCGGACCTCCTCCAGAGCTGCCTCAGCCCTCGCCTTTACTTCTTGAATCTCTTCCATTGACTGGTCGAGAGCGGCCTGACGCTCGGACCAAAGGCCCCTCATGGCGATCAAGGAGTTCAATGCCTGCACAAATCTCACAGTTAGATGAAGGAACAGGGATAATAGAGTTTGATAGAGGGACAATATTTACCCAAAGTTGGGCCACGGATGCCTCTCGGAAGAATACAGATGACTTTTGATGTCGAAGGTACCTCTGCAACTCGGGCATAGAGGCTTCGATCAATGTCTGCTTGGCCCAGGGAGTATGACGAGACAAGATCGATTAGAAAGAAACATTGATCTCTTCCTCCTCGTCTGACTCCGTAGCGACCGGCTCAGGCTCGGCTTCTGGCTGCACGCCCGATGCCTCGGCTTGAGCAGGTTCAGCTCCTGCTCCCTCGCTAGAAGGGGCGGCCTCCAGATCATGTCCCAAAACCGCGTCGGTTGGCTCCGCCTCGGGGGCCATTGGTGGTGATGACGGTGCCTCGGCCCTTCACTCCAAAGGGGTTTCCATCAGATCGATGGGGGATGGAGCAGAAGGTAGGGAACGAGCCCATCCTTCCTCGGCTTTGTTCCTTGCTGAAACCTCTCTGGCTTCAGCTTCTTCAACAGCCTTGGTGGCAACCTCCCTCCCAGCGGGAGCCTCCTCTTCCCGGGCCTTTCTTTTCCTCGTGGCGGCCCTCCTTATATCACGGAGCGATGGTGCCATACCTGCAAGCCAATAAATTTCGGTCAAAAGGAGAAGAAAAGAAAAAATCAAGAGAAAAGGTTGTACTGCTCACCATCACCGGAAATAATACCCGCTAGCCGAAGATTCTCCTCGGCTAGCAGCTGGTTGCAGCGAGGGACGTTGGCAGTAATCAACTATCCGAACACCTCCTGATCCCTTGGAAGAATTCTGGGGTCTTTGTTGTCTTCGGTGTCAAGTATTCCCCACTCAGTCTTCACTCCATCGATTTGGGCAAAGAAGAACCTATTTTTTCATCCCTTAACCGAAGTGGGAAGATGCAGCCTAAGAATTCTAGTGGGCCTGGGGGTAAAGGACCACCAGCCTGATTGTTTCCTAAGGGTATAGAAGTTACGAAAGAGAAAAATACTGGCCTCTATCCCATGTATGTGGCATAGCACTAGAAAACCTACAAGGGTCCGAATGGAATTTGGGACCAATTGAGCTAAAGTTAAGGAATACCTATCTAAGACGTTTAATATGAAAGGATGAAGGGGAATGCGAAGGCCAGCCTTAAGTAGTATTCGTAGAGGGCAACCCTCCCATGATAGGAAGAAGTTATCCTATCCTCAGGAAGAGGCTTGTATAGGCAAAGATTGGTAGGGATTTGATAACGAGCCCAAAGATTGATTATCTCCTGGGCCGTCATCACAGAGGCAATCCTCTCGGGGATTTCCCTGCGCGAGAGGGGCCGGCGACGGCCGGACGGCACCGAGCGAGGGTCCGTCCGACGGCCGAGCGATTCTCAACAAGAGATCGTCCAATCACCTGTGGCTGCTCCGCTGGGACATCCTCCGCAGAGGTGGACCAGCCGGACGCCAAAGAAGAGGCAGACTATTGAGGAAGATCGGGGGAATAGCCCCCGAAACCGAAAATAGAGCATGAAAGGGACGAATCAGTCATGATAGCAGAACTAACCTGGAAAACTTGAGTGCGAAGAATCGAAGGTGAAGGACTAGGGAAGATGGAAGATGAACAGGCTTGGGTAAAATCAGGATAGGGACGAAAATGGAAGCAGCAAGAACATCTGTAGCCAGGACTTGTCTTTTCAAAACCGCCCCCCCAATTTCATTCCGGTTACGTGCTCGCTTCCCATTGGGGATGGCTACGGCAACCACCCAGAGCGTTGAATTCGGAAGCCACTGCCAAAGAAGAGACAGCGGTGACCTCATCGTAATGATGTGTTCGCCCAGCACTCGAGGGAGATCTGCCTCGATCCCAACAGTCACGGTGGGCGAGATGATGGCATCGTAGCATCCGATGCATGTTTAAGGGCAGGACCCTTGGCACGTGGCGCCTGAAGATTAGCCATCGGGTGAAAAGCGCCCCCATTCAATGGTAAGTGCACGCTCACCCATCTCGAGGGCGGGGGGCACCTGATATGGCTAATCAACTATCAGGCGGAACGATAACACCACGCAATTTTTTAAGAAATTGCCGGTAGGTTAAGGCTCAGCTGTAGCTCTGGCCTCTAGCTTCGGCCCTGGATTCGGCTTGGCCTCCAGCTTCAGCCCGGATTCGGCTTGGCCTCCAGCTTCAGCCTCGGATTCGACTCGGCTTCCAGCTTCAGCCCGGATTCAGCTTGGCTCCAACTTCGGCCCCGGATTCGGCTTGGCCTCTAGCTTCAGCCCGGATTCAGCTTGGCCTCCAGCTTCAGCCTCAGATTCGACTCGGCTTCCAGCTTCAGCCCGGATTGGCTTGGCCTCCAGCTTCGGCCCCGGATTCGGCTTGGCCACCAGCTTTAGCCGTGGATTCGGCATGGCCTCCAGCTTCAACCGTGGATTCGGCTCGGCCTCCAGCTTCGGCCTCGGATTTGACTCGACCTCCAGCCTCGGCCTCGGCGATGCGGCCGCGACATTTCTAGCACCAAAACATTTATGACCTCAAAGGCCACGTGCATCCACTTTAAGGCATTTATCGCCTTATTCTCTCCCGTATTAAAGCACTTATGGCTGCCACGTTGGCCACGGCACTTCCTCTCGGCTCCAGATCGGCTCCTGACCTAAGTCGTGGCTCCAACATCGGCTTCTGGCCCCGGCTCCAACATCGGCTTCTTGCTTCGGCATCGGCCCCGGCTCCAACATCGGCTTCTTGCCTCGGCATCGGCCCTGGCTCCAATTTCGGCTCCGATCTCAGCCATCGATGCAGTTCAAATCATGAAGCCGAACTTTAATGCTGAACAAACTTAAAACTACTACGTGATCTACTCGCCTGCCTTTTACCAAGATCATGGGCGGTTACAAGTGCTGCGCAGTTACCAATATACGCGGCACCCATTCAGCAACGGGTTACAAGTGCTGCGCTGTTGCCGATATACGCGGCACCCATTCAGCAACGGCTCACCTGCCCACCATTCTCGGAGCTCATCCCAACAAAGCATATTCAACGGGGTAAAGGTGACCCCCTGGATAGGTATAAAAAGAGGATCCGATCTCAACGTGGGGGATCTCGCTTTTTCGATCTCTTTCTCTAGCATTGCTCTACGACAAAACTACGATTCTACGAGTTCACTAACTTGAGCGTCGGAGGGTCCCCACCAGAACCACCAGCCCGAGACTTCTTGCAGGTTTCCAGAGGAAGAAGGTAGTCTTTCCCTATCCTCGAAGGCCCTCGAAGATCTCAACACGCCCGGCGCTCATCACCAGTGACTTGGCAGCAACACAACTAGTGATCCCAATCCTCAACAAAGGCAACGACGTACGACATGTGGAACAGGAAGATGAAAACTCTATTCTCCTTTCAAGATCTTTGATGTGCGGAGGATATTTGAGTACAACAAGAATGCATGGCAGTCATGCATAAAAGGATGTCAAGAAAAAGAACCATAAAGCCTCTTACTTCATCAAGGAGGGTGTAGACGAAACTATCTTCCAACAAGTTTCAGCCACCAGGAGCTCTGTCGTGAGGCGCGGGTTACTCGAAAGTAAGAGTTTCATGACGATATAAACGTAACTATGGGCGTTTGCAAGAAGAAAATTTGGAAGTTTATTATATAAGAAGGTGAGTCCATGAATATATATAATTTCTTTTTTAAAATATTATGGAGACTAGAAATTAGATACATGCATATGGTGAAACTATTGAAGATAAAAAGCAGTTGAAAAAACTTGTTAAAAGTTAACCAATAAAACATATATATCATCATGTTGTTGCTAGTATAGAAAATCTAAAAATTTGAATAATATATATTTTGGTTAATGAATTATTTGGTTCTTTGTATTCAAATAATAAGACTAATAGATTCCGTGAAAAACTATTGCGCATCCTTTGCAAGTAAATTCAATACATTGAAAAGAAAAAGGTGTAAAGCAATCTAGATATATAGAACTCCGGAGGCTAGGTCACGCTATGAAAGAAATCAAACTCATCCGGACAAGCCTGTGAAGGGTCATGCGCGAAGAACAGTAATGGTTTTTGTTAAAAAGATATATGGAAACAGCTTAGTTCTGGCAAAAATTTTGTGTTGATAAAATTCATAAAATGCTTTGTTCAAATTTGTTTAGCACAGATGAATTTTTGAATGAAAGATATTCTCTTATTTTTGTAGAATCAAAATGTCCTATCTATGGTGATAGAAATAGAGAGTTTGTTACAAGTTCCCATGACTCGATGAAGTTTTTCTGCATGCTGTTACAAAAAATATTTTTGGATAATAACTGGATATATATCACTTTAGATATGGACATCTTAATTTTAAAAGATTATAGTCTAACCAAAGGTAACCACCCTTCGGCTGGCAACAAATATGGAATGATAAAATCCCAGCGGACCTATAATGACTAGACTTGGTGTGGCTGCAGTGGTGGTGGAGTATGCAAATTTACTCTTTGGGCTTCTTCACTAAAACGGTGAGAACCCATCCAAATCCCTATTCCGGTTCCAATTTTACTGAAATAAGTGGGGGTCATCCACCACAAATATAGACAGGCGCACACAAACATAACCCAATAATTCTTGTTTTCTTCTCGTCAACCTTTGCACCTATACAGATTCTGAGAAAGCTTCCCCATCGCATTCAAGCCAATGATGAATGAATTTTATTTGGCTTTAATGAAAGGACCTAATTCTCATAACTTAATGCACCTGCATCTCTCTGCCCTTGGCCTTGTTATTCCAACTAAGAATTTCAACCTTTCAAAATGCCACCAACGTGTTTTGCATACGGAATAAAATTATATCAGGATCTGAGTCCATTAGTATTGTTCTTAAGCTCAGTGAAACTCGAAGCCTTATCCAAGTTACGCCCTTGCAGTGCGCATCTCTAAATGATTTTGATGCATTTTTGCATCCCTTTCAGCATTACCAATGTCCTCGAGCCACTTGCAAGGATTCATCCAGTTTTCCTTCCCAATACTTGGACAATGAACCTTCTGGTAAAATTATACATATTTTGTAAAATGCATTCCAAAACTTCCCTTTTTTTTCCTAAAATTCTAGTTAATTATCTTGACTAGTTTCAGTAATTTCTCAGTGATGATTTCCCATCAAATTCATTCGTCCATTGAGGTTTCTTAAAAAAACCTCAATAACCTACCTTGTTATTCTAAATATCTCAATCCATCACAAGTTCAGTGCTCCTTTGAACAAATGTCAGGTGCGCCTTTGCAGTGCCAATTGCCAACAGATCAGTATCCCAGCTTCTGCACTCAACCAAGCAATTGAGTTTGTTCCAACTGATATCTCCCAGAATTATCTCAGAGAAAAAAAATGTTAACAATTCCACGGAGAATAATGCAGTTTAGGCAATGGCTTGCAATCCAGAATATCTGCATACACACTTGTTCCGTGTCTTTTCTCGTCGTCTATAACAAGCAAGTTCTTTGACATGCATAGCAGAAACATTCATCAGGGATCACTTTTCTCCAAGTGAAAATGAACTCCTGTCATCAGTTAACTTTATTGAACTCGCAGGAAATATAATAGAAATAGTGCACAGACCAGACAAGTTTCGCCATGTGCAAAGAACTAACTCAGCAGAAACACTAGAAGTCGCCTTTTATAGAAGAAACCATTTTGTTTGCTAGTTAATGCAACATAACGGGAGCAACAGAAGCAGGAATTCTAGAAGGCGGGCCATGGGCAATAACCATAATAGAAATTATTGCGTCTTTTCTTGCTCTATATAAGTTTACCTGCCACGATTTGGGCATACATTGGCAAAGTGTGAGGGATCACCACAGATGAAACAGCTACCAGATACTGGCTCGCCAGTTGCAGATACAAATGTTACACCGCCAGTGCGTGCTCCCCTCTGTACTTGCCCATGATTCCCTCCTCTCCTTGCGGTGGATGATGTCCTGCTACTGCTTCCATGAGATGCTCCACGTCCGTGTGTCCCACCATTTTCCAGACTGTCTTCCCATCTGCACCCGAAAAAAAGTATAATTAGCACTTTTTTAGGTGTATGTGTGCATGTATGATGCACTTTTTGCACCACCATGACATCCATCCAGATATGTTCGACAAATTAAAGAATGCAGATTAGCTGAGCCAGAATCTTTCACTGACTGGTTAACAGCTTGCCACATGGTATTATCACACAACTTATAAATTTGATGACTTGTTACTTCAGCAAAACAATATAAAGCCAATAAAACAGTTTCCTATAGCCCATTCAACAACTGAAAAACCAGATGGTGGCTTTCATGGGATTTTGGTTAAGCCAAAATGGGCTCTTGATCAATCACAATTACATGACACATGCCAGACAGTAAAGTATGAAAATCTAAGCATATACAGCCAATGCAAAATCACCAGAAATGAAATTTCAGAATGTTTAATCACACATACACAAAGAAGCCACATTCTTGAGATTGGCATGTGTAGAACTTCCTTCCTCTATTAGTTTCTGTGTTAGCAGTTCTCAACTTGCATGTTGCTCCACAAGAGCTACACAAGACTTGACCTGCATTGACATAAATATTCCAACATAAGATTCCAGTCCATGATGTTGATGATGTGCAGTTTCATGAAAAGCTGGGACTTCCAGGAGATCTTATTGGTAACTACCGCTCAGTTTGAAATGTGTACAGTGTGTTGTTGTGATTAATCAGTATCGATGAGGGCATGTGTGCTTTGGCAAACAGCAATGCAAACCAAAAATGAAATAGATGACATCCACATGGCAGAAGACATCAATTTCTAAAATATATGATGCCAAAAAACTGAGAATTGAAGTGTTCTATTATGGTTGGGCAAATAAGACTGCCATGTAGAAAACAAACAATTTATTCTTGACATGCAATGCGGTCAGAAGATTTCCTTGTACTTTCTTGACCATGCATGAAACCTACCATACCTCATGCATCTGAGCAACAACTCAGGTGTATTGTGAATTTATAATGAACAGCACATTGGTAATTAAGGTCACCTGAACCATTCCTCGACCTTTGGGCACGAGAAGATCGAGCTCCGTGTGAATGGGAAACCTGGGAGGGGCAATCAACTGAAGAATGCCCTGTTTGCCTGCAATGCACACAGAAATCCTGCCTCGAATTTCCTTGCCTCGTACTACTAGAAGGTTCTGTGGACCGCTGTCCTCTTGCTGGTAGCATTAGTGAAATCATATCAGAAAAGCTGATTTTTCTACTTTTTCTTACGCACGTGTGCAAATTAACATATGAGTGAAAAACAAACAAAAATATGCTTCTGATAATGAAGATATTGTGTATTAGCTGAAAATGGAGTAGTTTACACATTGTCCAGCGTAAATGTCTTTTTCATTCAGATATTTTTCCTGAGAATATGGTTAGTAAATTCATGTGCCAGTCTAGAGAATTACATTGGCATCCTTTGTTCCTTGTCTCGTGAGTTATTATGAGCAATAATTTTAGGACCACAAGCTGTCTGAACATCAGGAGATTTTAACAAGCTGCTCAGATGGCACTCCTTTCAGTATAGGATCAACTGCTTGGTTATGAACAGTCTTTTGTGGAAATATGATGACACCAAGAAGGGAATAGAACAAAATGCCAGAACGAGCATGAAAGCTGAGAATAGAATTAGGCCTTGTACAGCATTGATATGGGTGAAGACTAAAGACACTGATGGAGGGAATGAGTTTTCTTTTTACCAACCAATGGCCAATGTCGTGGATAACGGGTCACACATACTGAAGCAATGAATCTAGTTCTGCACCGCTCATCTATCAGACAAGGAGTCAAAGATCAGAATATAAAACTTATGTGAGGAATAACAACAAATTAAGAGAGATTTTGGGGAAAGCAACTGGGTTGCTATGGTTTTACCTATTTCAAGCTAGGCTACTGAGATCTAAATTGTCTAGCCTGAGACTTGAGAGGTTGCATCTGAATGTCTTATACATAATATGGTCATGTTAACACCGTATAGAGGATACTAATCATGGGTTTAAAATAAAATCAACTCGGTGACAATTTGTCAGCATAGATGAAAACTAAATTTACCAATGCAAATCATACAGGCACATGAATGCACACAGATATGAATGGATATGCATATAAACTAAATTATAGAAGGCCATACGAAGGTCCCATACAAAAGTAGTTCAATGTGAACTTATTGCGATAGGCAAACAAACAGAGGCATAGATGCACATGCACAAAAACATATACACACTCAGACACAGTTACAAAGGGCCACATCGGTTTCTTCACTATGAATTTGTGGCACTGGCCAGCAAGTGTTGGTCTTTCTAGTAATTTTGAACCAGTGACTGGGCATTCCTTCTTTCTCTCTTCCTTCTCCTTCCAGCCTTTTGTTTTCAGATTATTATTAATATCTTTAAGAGACGGTTTATGGACAAGGAATGATATCCATCAATGTCATAATGAGACAACAAGAATATCCATATGAAAAAATCTGTTAGGCTAAGGAAACTTATTTCTTTTGATGATCAACCTTGTTGCATTGAAAATAGCCATAATCTAGTTCTGCAATGGTTAGGAAAGTACCCTTAGAACTCATTAGAAATGGTATTTTAGTGTCAAGGTTGTGCTTCATGGAATTTTAGATGTGGACATCTAAGGATATTGCTAGACTTAGAAGAGCCTTAAAGAATTCTACATAGACATGCATGAGAATGTTTTGATTACACGTGAATCCTGACCAACAAATGGATTGGATGAGTCCTTAGGAATGATCTTGCTTAAATCATTTCTTATGTAAGAGCAATAATATCTAGGAACAAGCAGTAGTTTATATCTTTTATGGGAAACACATCGAAATGTTGTTCATCTGGAATGTTTAAACTTATGAATAGAATAGGAGCAGTTGGGTTAATTAATTATTTTAATGAGATTAAACACTCAAAGAAGTGGTTGATGACACAAGAAGTTTATAGGTTCTTGTTTTGTAACAGTAAAACAAAAACAAAATACCAATTTTTAGCAATTATCAGGATATCAGTCTTACAAGTCATAGTTTGAAATTATTGTGGAGAGGTGCATAAAAGAATTTTTATTTACTTTTTTTTTTGACCAAGTAAAAGAGGCCTGTAGTTTATGGGCTACACAATTGGTGGCACCCCTCCACAAATACCCTAAACCACGAAAGAATTTTACCCGCTTGGTAAGGTGGCAACTTCGGCTGCCGAAATAAATTTAAGACAGGTTGTTGCCTGACCTTGCTTACTGGAGATTGTGGATGCCATCATAGCAAAAGAGAAAGTTGCAAATATGACTCTGCATAATGTATATCTGAAGGGTTGGGTTAATATTCATTTTCCATTAATTGTGTGGATGTGTGAAGTCAGATAGGGCATTAAATTCCACAATTATTTTATGGTAAAACGTCAGCAAAGTTCTGTTCTACATATCATATGGTATAGATTCATTTTATATATAATGAAAGCAACATAAAATGAAGACAAACCTGTCATACCAGTATGATTTCGAGATCTTGTTCCACAAATCTCTGCTAGTTCTCTAAGCGTAACATCACAACCACCAATGCAACCTAACAAAGTCAAACATTCTTGAGTAACTAAATGCAAAATGAGATTACAAACTTCAGGTCATAAACAATTAGCAAAAAAAATCCCACATTGGTCTTAATTGCTACCGCATGAAAAAACATCCTTCAATTAGAAAATCAACATTTCAACTCTGAAACATGCATATACAGATGTACAACTAATTGAATAGAATATCTTTTAACAATCTAACCAATTTGAAATTCTAAAAAGGAAAGGAATAAAGCAAAGTTGTCACAAGCAGCGATACCAAGACTTATGGCATAGGTGTCATATGTCCTCATGTGTCAGATACAGTTGCATCCAAAGATCTAGGCACCAAAACATGGCACATATGTTTATATGTATCCATGTACTTCCATCCCAATCTGGGACCAAGCTTGCATGAGACATGCTAGAACCAATAACAAGAACAAAGAGAAAAGAAAAATAAGAACAAAACTAAATTAAAATTGATGTCCTGAGATACCAGACCATCCCAAGTGCCAGGCACAACAGCTGTGATGCCTCTCTGCTGGGACAGATTGTGATGACCTGATCTGGAATGATTTGGGATCATGAATGCATTCCAAGATCTAGTATTTCTTAGGTCTGGTCCAGTACTATGGGACCATAACACATTTGATGATTATAAAAAAAGAGAAACAAAAAGAAAGGAAAGTCATGTGTACCATCTAACAAACAAATTAGCAAAAGAGCCACGAGTTTGTATATTGTCCACCCATAGTTTCATTTGAGATTACTTACCATTCGTTGAGATACTTAAGTTGATACTTAACTTTGTAGTTAAAATATAATGACATTTTATGTAAAGCACCCTTATATTTTTTTTAATATGGTATGAGAACTTTTGCTCTATGTGTCCATATAATCTTGGCAACTTAATATTAAAAGCATAAGGATGCTTCATTAGAAGTATCTAACACTCAAAACTAGAGTCTCAGTCCAGACATTTCAAAAGAAATTGCCATGTTTTGTCTGTGAATGTTGGCTTGTGTCTTGCCTAAATCCCATGTCTTGTCTGCATGTCCAAAAGAGACAACACTCCTATAAAACTTGAATATGGAGTTGAAATCTACTTGCTAAAGCAAACTTGCTATAGTTGAAATCTACTTAGTCTCATGCCCTTGCTTAGAGCTTGTAGCTGAAAACAAGGCTCTCCAAATGCTTAATGTTTATGTTGACAAGCTTAATCATAATTTATAATACATAACCATAAAACTAAGACATCAATTAAGTTTTAATACATAACCATAAACTAAGACAGCTATGTTAGTAGACTTGCTCCAAGAATTTTCTTCACTAACAGAGACATTAGGGCAATTAGTTCAGGAATTCTGCAATTGGTTCTTAAAGTACAAATAGAAGTGTACCAACTCTCAAACTTCTATAGTTTGCAGATACAAAAGAATAAAGTTTTCATTATAGACTAATTGTTATAATGAAACCACGGAAGGCCGAACTGGTTCAATTTGGTTTTCATTAAGTTTTGAACCAGTCTGGCACTGGTTTGTGGTTCTATGGACCTTGAATTAAACCAATATAAACTGCAGCATTCTTCTGTTTAAATTCTGCAGCAACTACAAGAAAAGCTGGTGTGTACTGCAATATCTTATCTACCAGAATTGCTTATTATGGTCTATTTTTGGTGTGGCAGTTGACGTTCACCTAAGGACTCATAAGAAAGCCTTCTAGAAATTCTTGGCATAACTTTGATGCTCAAAAAGATGATGAAAAAATTGGAAAGAAGAAAAAGGTACGAATATCAAGAGTTTAATAAAGTACATAACCATAGACAAATTTAATTTTAACCAACAAATCTTCCTATTCATTAAAATTCAGTATTATAGATAACAAGCCACGATTGTTCTGGTGCTAATCCTTTCCATGACTAGTTGGCTACTATGGGCAAGGGAGACATTCACCATCAAATATAAAGGATAAGATTGTTGGTAGGGGGCCTACAATGTTGGTTAGATAGTGAGAGCCTACACAACTAGGAAGAAATTCGAGATGATTCATCTCACTATAAAGAGCATAGGTGAAAAGGGAAAAGAACAAGGTTTGATTTGGAAACTACAACTCTCTTTAAGGAATAAACTATATGCCAATATATAGGTAATGTATCAGTTGTTTTGTGGAGGAAGATATACTATATAAATTTGTTCAAGGTTTTGTTTTTGAAAAGGAGGAATTTGGTTAAAAGAAAAGCATACAGACATTAAATCTCCTACAAAATAAAGCATGAGCATGCATGTCATTGGAATGAGAAGGTGAGATAAAGCCTTGTCATCCCATCCAAAGCTTATAGGTGTTTCTTTCATCAACTTTTACTTTGTTAAACCAGTGGAAATGCATGAATTGCTAAGCATAACTATTCGGAGAAGCAAAGGAAGGTTTATTTAATTCTTATGCAATCTTTTCATCTAAGGTTAGAGAGCATTAGTTTTCTCATCTATAATTTTCTTTCGTTTTTCACTTTCACATGATTGTAAACAAAGGATTGAAAATATCTCATAGATGTAAGTATGGGTGTTCTGTATCATAAAAGATGGCATAGGTGGTTAGAAATTAATCTTAACTAGGTAATGCAGGATCTATCTAATTCAAACCAGAAAAAAAAAAAGAAATAAACAGGTAAACAAATAAAAAAGGAAGAAGGTTTAACAGTGGTCTGGTAGTGGAAGCATATCTATAACGCTGTCCTTCAAGTAACTCAAGCCCCTTGTGATGAACATGATCTCTGTCCACACCTGCTCACTGGAGACGACAAGATCCACCACAAACCAGCCTTGAGAAGAACAGAATATAATTTGAAGAGACAACCTCTTGTCGCTTATAAACACTCTTGAAATATTTATATAGAGAGAAACAGTAAAAATTCTTGTTTATGAATCAAGAATATATTGTTCCAAGCCCCTATACCATAACCTTCATATAAGAGCGAAGGGATGGACTTGGAAGGCACTCTTACACATCCATCAGTTCCTGACACATTTCTTATGTTTGCAATTGACAAAAATCCAAAAGGTAAGGGATGATACAAGAGATCATATATACATTGTTTTAAACTAAAGACAATAATATTTTCTTTTCCAACAATTAAAGGAATTAATAAAACAAGATATTGTGAGAACTGGTGCTCCACTGGAGCTTTTCACAACTGAAGCACTTGATCACAATTCAAACACTTCAACTCTAATCAGTACTACAACTCTTCCAATGATCAAAAATATACAAAACTTTGAATCAAGAATCAAGAAAACAAATACAAAATCTCCCACACATAATCAAGAAATTTGTGAACTTAAGTTTTTGAACTAGTCTCTTAAAACTCAAGCTTCTATTAAGCATACACATGGTATAAGGCTTATCGTTGGTTCTACTTAGCGTCTTAAAAGGCTAAGAAGCAATATATTGATTCAGAATCTTAGTAGCTAGAATCTTCTATCTAGGGTACTGCACCTACTTTGGAATCTTTCTAAAATCTCAAAAGTGCACCACTTTTCAAACACCTACCAAAAAAGACTAATCCCCCATACTAAATCAAATATTTTTTAGTAGCATTACAATTTAAAAGCTCATGGCTGTCAAATTTTACTTTTAAGTTTATGTAGGATATTAAGACTATCTTCTACATAAAGGTCCTAAGGTATGACAAATAAATGAAATATATATTTATGCTATCAAGTTTATATCATCAGTTTAAGTGACTCCCACACAAGGGTATTATCTAAATCATTAATAATCATGCACATCTCCTCCTAATAAACAAGTACATGGTAACATAAAAGGTTCTAATACACATCTCTATTAATAATTAATCAATTACTCTGTTAGATGCATTTGGTTTCACATGCTAAGTGTGGGTTCTTGTCTGCATATCAGTTCCTTTTAATATATAAGAATCTTTCTTTATGGAGCTAGGTCCAAACCAATATCTGCATTTAAGTTCTGAGTGTACATACCTTAGTTTAAATCGAAGGGCCTTGGTAAATTAGGATAATTCAATTAAAGTATCATGCACAAAAGATGATAATAATATCAAGAGAATCTTAAATAATTGCATATATTCTAATATTAGGCATCATCTAACAATCATTTTTTCACTAATTATATGTTATAGGCAATACAAATAACAATTATCAAAGCTAGTAACAAATTTGGTGCATAAATATGAAAGACCCATAGCATGCATAGTTTTATTTTTAAAATTGAGAAATTGTTACTTTATTAAACTTAGCAAACTTCAAAATATATTAGATTCAAAATAAAGTATTTTTTGAGCTAACATTCCTATATATAGATTATCAAAAATATGGTTTCAAGAAGGGGTAGGATACTAACAGATGCACCTAATTAATACAATTGTATGGAATGCTGATACAGTATTCTTGTTAGATAAACAAAACCAATATGGGGAGGCATGCAAAGTATTGGCTCCCTACTGCTCCAATACAACATGCCTAATATGGACTGTTAATGTCTAGTCCTTAAAACCATATGCAAGAATGCTTGCAAGCAAGGTTCGCCATGTCGAGAATCGGTACGTTTTGTTACTAGACCAGTATGGTTCAATACGGACCATATCGTACTAATGGTGCATTGATAAGGTGGATCAGGGGGCCAACCCATGAATGTCTTGAATCGGACCAAACCGGATGATTCAGTTCAATTCAAAGCAGGTCAAATTAGTTCAGTATGTCAATAGGGTCAGTTCGATCGATTTGCCCTCCGTACCAAACCAAAAGACTGGACTGTATCAGCCCGAACCAAGTGGTTTAGGATGATTCGGCATAAAATACTTGCAAGGCTACTAAGCATCACTAAGTAGTTATATTGGGTTTACAACCCTTGTATATATTAAATGAAAATTAATACAAGAAAATGGTATAATAAAAATCATAATGTATTTGGAATTATTTGCAATAAAAGAAACAGAAAAGGTGGCACCTTACCATGTTTTAAAAAGCTTAGCATCAACCACTAGCATCTTATGTTTGGATTTGCATTCTTAATTTTCCTTCTCCAAGAAGCATATTATTTATATTTTCTAATATATTATAAAAGAATATAAATACAACGAGTTTATAAAAACAACTTTACATATGCTCTCATAAAATTTAAATTCCATATTATCACATTGTTTGAGGTATTTTCATTACCTAATCATTCTCATTAAAAAGCATACAGCAAATTTAATGATTGATAATTTGTTGTTTTTTAATAGATGAATTGGTTCTGTTAACTAATTCATATGATTAATCATAAAACAAAAAGTGACCAAGTCATCTATTATTGAATACATGATTTAGATTTAAATGGTTGATGTGCAATTTGAATACCAAATCAAATGATTTCCAAAGGCTCACAAAATTAATAATTAAATCAACAATTTAAAATAACTATAAATTCTTTATAATATGTTCACCAAGATTCATAAATTATGTTAAATCTAGTAAATATCATTTAGTTGATTTTTAGGAATGAGGTTGAATCTGAGTCTAATCTAATGGTCAGGATTATTTGGAATTTTACAAGGTCTAGTAAATATCATTTACCATATCAAATTCAAGGAATGAGGTTGAATCTAAGTCTAATCTAATGGTTAGGATTATTTGGAATTTTAGAAGGTCTGTAAGAGAAAGGCCATCAAATCCAATGGTTGTAATCAATATGTATTGAACGTAAAGGCTTATAATTTTTTGGGTCTTATAATCCTTTTCAATATGAGATCCAATGGCAATGTCATTCTTCATGTTAGATTTCATGGCTAAGATCAACTTAAATTTATAAGCCTTTCAAATTCAATAGCTATTAGTCATTGTATCTATTCCAAAGGTGAAGATTAAATATCGTATCTAATGGTGATGCTTTTGTGCATGTCAAATCCAACAGCCAGATTACTTAGCATCTCATAAATCTATAAGGATACTATCTAATCCAATGGCACTAGATCTGTGCGTCAAATCTAAGGATTCGATTCTCCTATCAAATCCAAAGGTAATGGATTGTGCATATCATATTTGATGGTTGAGATCAACAACATTTTAATAAGATTTGAGAAAACATTAGCAAATCCAATGGCAGTGGATTATGCATGTCAAAACTAATGGTTTAGATTACCTTTAAAAGTAATAAAATCCAATGATATAACTTCATTTATATCAGATTAAGGGCTAGTATTAATCTTGGTCCTATAATATTAAAATACATAGCAAATTTATAGTATTAATTAAATCCAAATCATCTCTTAAAACCATTAGAAAAAGAAATAAAATCATAATTAAAAAGCTAGAGGTAATACGAATTAGGGACAAATTAAGGGAAGGATAATTTAGATAGTTTGGATATGTCCAACATAGACCTAGAGGTGCACCTATGCAAAAGAGTAATTTAATATATAAAGAAGGAAAAAAAGATAAAGATAAATCGAGAATTACATAGGAAGAAATAATAAAGAAATTTAAAAAATTTTCATCTTACAAAAAATTTCTCAAGCAGAATAGAGAAAGGGATTCATGTAGAAACCCCAACTAGTTTGGGATTAGGGATTTGTTGTTGTTATCATCCTTAAAAGTGCTAGTTTGTTTAAGCAAAGATCTAGAGGGTAATAAAATGTCGATATAGACAACAAAAGATGCATAAATGAAGACCTTCAAATGTGCTAAAAGCAATTTAATAGATTTAGTGCTTTGTTTTTTGCATGTTATTCCAAGACAAAAGTATTTAACATAACAATCAAAATGCATAATAATCAAGAATGGCACATTTCTTAGTTTAACAGAGGCTAGGCATTGTACAAATATAGTAATAAGCTTGATTACAGACTTCATGAAAGAATACTTATGATTTACTCAAGTTTTTTTAGTAATTTTTAAAAAAAAAAAAAGATGATGTACTTACCTAAATGATCAACATCATAATTTGGTGGTATCTCCAATCGACGAAACTTAAATTGAATCATAAAAACAGGTCCTATAAGTGAAATAACATTTTATTAATATATAATAAAAAATTCAATATGAAAATCTAGGTTAAATCTTTATGTGGCTTAGCTCAGACATATATATATATATAGACTCTGATGATAGAATAACCTGGAGCACAAGTGGGGCAAACTTGGCTAGTTACAGCTGCTTCCGATAAGGAACCTGGAAGCCAAACCACATTCCTACACTGCAAAGTTATGCCAGGAAATTACTATGGCATACAGAGATTACTTGAAGACTTGTAGAAAACCATCTATATATGCAGAAAGTCAGAGAAGAAATAATGAAGTAGCTCAAAAAGTTAGAAGCATCTTGAATTTCATTACAAAAGAGGTGTTATCAGCATCAATTCCTCACTAACATTACCATCATAAGAATCAGAGTGATCACACTTTTCATTGCTTCAGACTAAGTGGTGTCTTAGGACTTCTCCTAGTTATCCAAATTAGCTAACAATTTTATAACTCAAGTCTCAAACTATCTTATTAACTAAACCATAATTTCAAATCCCACAGGGTGTTCTATGAGACGCCAGGATCATTATTGTCTCAGGTGTCAGGATCATTATTGTCTCAAGTGTCAGGATGGAACCCATCCCACCATCATCCTAATGTCCCGATTGGTACATCCTATGAAATCCCCATCCCAAGTGTCGGGATAAGGCAAACGATGGCATGTCCCGTTCCATGGAAAACTGCAATGGCCCATCCCATAGGATTTAAAACCTTGGACCAAACTATTATAGTGCAGATTACAATTTAACAATTTGATTGTCTAGAACTAACAAACATCATATAGGTATTCATATTTTACGCATTCAGGTCAAATTTAACTACATTAAAGTATGACCACTATGTTATCTTGCTTGATCAGTCTTGATTTGTTTCATACCTTTTCTGATTGTTCAATGAACTCCTGATTATGATGTATGAGTTGGTTCATGATTTCATCTTGAAGGGAAACTAAGGGTATGTTTGGTTTTCAAGAACAATCATGTTTTCCATTTTTATTTTCATAAAAAACAAATAATACTAGTGAAACATGTTTGGTGAGTGAAATTGAAAACAAAGTTTTCTGGAAAACAAAAAAATAGCAAACAGTTTAAATATGGTTTCACTGTTTTCAATCAAAATAAAGAAGAGATTAAAAATAAAAGCTAGAAAACTTGAAAATATGAAAGTGAATGGTATTCTTTCAATTTTTTTCACCTATCCATTTAAAAGGCATCCGTTTATAATGAAAATAAAAAAAAAGTAAATATTTTTTGTTTTCATCCACCAAATGCATTTTCTAAAGATCAGAAAGTAGAAAATGAAAATTGTTTTCAAAAAAAAAATGAAAACATCTCAAAAACTAAACAATGTTTAATACTTTTAAAAGTTTAAGTCTGCTGTAAATGAACAGGACTAAACTGCAGCGATGCACATGTTGTGCTTTTGCCATGCAAGGTGCAGATACTTTTAAGTATGCGATCAGTAAAGCCGTTCTTCAGATTCTGGAATAACTAGAAACAAAGTTCACAATTTTTAAATTGTAAAATTATATTGATAATCTAAATTTTTCAAAAAATCTATCATAGTTCTTGCTCTCATTGCATTTACATACAATGGACCAAGGATTCAAGACCTAGTCCTGGTCCATCTCCAATAACCTGATCCAACTGGTAAAATACCAGGCACTAGGACTGATCTGAGACCAAAAAACCTGTAAAACCAACCTGTCCAGGTTGATCAGCCCCAGGGCTGAAGGCCTGAGGAGAAGCCCCATGCCAACACATTTTTAAACACAAGACACAACATATCAAGACATGGGAAAAAGAAACAGGGAGAGTGAACTCAGAGTATTGGTCCCATAAACACAATAACAATTTGATGTCAATACTGGTACCCCTACCTGCACCATAAAGACATCATGTTCTTAAAGCCTCTTTTAATCCTAAATTATGACCTAAAGAAACCACAAAATGCCTCTAAACAACCACTGAAAAGAACAAAAAGAAAAAAAAAAAAAAAAGATTGTCATCCCAATGAACTACAAGATGCCAAGTAATCCAAAGTGGAGATGTAGTATTGTCTTGATACTGCACTAACCCAGACCAATACTGATATTTGGTCTGGAATTGGAAATTCAAACCTTGCTAATGCCCTCATTCATCTTAGCGTGATCATGTGTTTCCTTTTTTTTAAAACATTGTTGGTTCTCTAAGGAAGTTAAATATTTTGGGATTCTTTTCCCTGCCCTTAAACATTCCATAACTAAGCAGCACTACATTGTCTTCTAATAACTCTTGCACTCTCACATCCCAGTCAGAACATTAGACCTCAAAAATCTCTTGAAGATCCCTCCATATGTTGAAGTCTCTCGTTCTCCCCAACCATTGACTTGGTCTTTGGCAATGACTGTGGGTATTTAGAGATTTAGTAGTATCCATATGAGCAACACATAAACTACAAGCAAATCTCTCTAAAGATAAAGTTGACTCCTTTATTCAAATTGAAGCAATTCATATTACAAACTGTTATGAAATGTATCGATTCACTAGACAAATGAGGAGAGTCAGTTAGGTAACCCAAGTCAATATCATATGTTAAACCATGCTCCAAAGATATGTTTTGGATGTGCCCTGTCATAATATACATAACTGCTGAGAAAAATTAGCTTAGTTACAATTTTCAAAATCATTATTCAAACAATACAAATCCTTTTCATAATTTATAAACCACTATGACACTAGGGCATCAAGCATATGAAGCTCACCAATGGAAAGCGTAAACATCCAACCATAAAGTCACCATTCTGGAAAAATGGGAAAAGGCAAATGGTGTCAGATAAACATCCTAGGAATCAGATATCAGCTCTTCAAGTATGAATTGTTTACGGATCAGATAACGATAGAGCCTATACCGGTCTTCGCTTCAGCACCATTTCAGATTCATGACACAAATCACATGGTCTTACTGTCTCTCCAACATTATGTGTATCTCCACCATATCTATTAGATCTGCATCATAGGAAAAAAAATAGAATAGTTGAAAAAGTTATATGAGCAGAGAGCATAGAGATCTAACATTACCTTTCAAAGAATAACTCCATAGCTTCTAAGAGTTTCACTTTATTCAGCTTTGCCTGCAATTAAATAAAGAGAAATTACACACTA
>UESW01003068.1:84047-123130 GCA_900491605.1 Calamus simplicifolius | reverse complement strand
TTGCGACGCACTGAGTTGCGTCGCAATATTTTTTTCTGATATTTAAATTTTATCAAAAATTAATTTAAAAATATTGCGATGCATTATTTGCATCGCCATATTAAAATTTTAATTTTTTTGGATTTTTTGGTTAATTGAGTCGCTAATGCATCGCTAATTGCGTCGCAATATTTTGTTGTCACAGAGGCGTCGCAAAGTGGTCGCAATTTAGCGACACAATTATGCGTCGCTAAACTTGCGTCGCTATTTCAGTATTTTCTTGTAGTGTCTAGGCTTGAGGTTTGGACAATTGGATTGGGCCGCATTTGAGGTTTCAACCTCGTCTAAGGAACCAGTCCTAATTCGACCGGAAAAGTCTTTGTACATCGCCCCCGGTGCAGCAAGGCCTACGTGGGCTGCACCTGCTCTTCTGATTGGTCCACGTGGAGCCTACATGGATGATGGTGCCGGGCAGTATGGCTCTGCTACGATGTAACGTTCTAAACGTGACAGGCATTTAAAGCGCTTTGCTTTTTTAAAAATTAGCATGCAGACGAAAATGCCCTTTCCCTCCTATTCAATCGCCATTTTACGTTGGATTTCATCTGTGCAAGAAAAAATCTTTCTTCCCCCTCGCTCTAGCTTTCGGCACGATCCTATGCCCTCGCTCTGGCTTTCGGCACGATCCTAAGCCCTCGCTCTGACTTCAGGTCGAAAGAAAATATTTCAGCTTCGAGGCTGGAATACCTGGCTACTGGAGTTTTTGTATAAAACTCCTGGAAGAAATGTCGTCTGCAGCACAAAGAAGTAAAAAGTCCTTCTTCCCACTTCTTTGTAATGCTCCTTATTATACCAACTATTTTTTCTCGTTAGAGGTAGTTAATGCGTGACAAACCGTTTAAAATGCGCGGGTAACTTCTTTAGAACAAAACAGTTATGACATTCTGCAGTCATAACTGTTTAGAGTTTACTGTTTTGTAAGCACGAATGTCATACTCTTTTAACTAGGGTGTTATACCTCATGAACTGCGGTGTCGTCAGAGTGCCTATATTCCCCTTATTTCCTTCATATAGCCTATATTCCCCTGTTATTTCCTATCCATATAGCTCTAGTGTCATCATGCTCGGCCGAAAATCCTTCGCGACACCGCAGTTCAAACATCACGACACCCTAGCGACTACGCTACGACACCCATGGTTATAACCTGACGACACTCAAGGAGGAATTCGGCCTAAAAACATTGGTAACACCGCAGTTGAAACGTTATGACACCCTAGCGTTAACGCTACGATACCCATGCTTATAACCTTCGCGTTCTTCGTATGTTGCTTTCCGGGGTGTCGTAACGTTTCTATGGGTGTCTTTAAATGCTAAAGGGTGTGTCGTGCTTAAAACTGACCCTGGAGAGCAGGCCCACGACACCCAAGTTATGTTCACCCAAAAAAAGATCTACGATACCGTAGGTGAAACATTAAGACACCCAAGCATCAACACTACGACACCCGTATGGAGAACAATCCCCGCGACATCCCGCTTTAACAGTGACGTCATCGGTATCGTCGCCTTAAAGCTAGGGTATCGTCAGATGAGAACTGGGGTGTCGTAAACAGCCTGAGTCGGTGATGTCATCGTTCATGACACCCCAGTTAAAACCTGACGACACCTTAGCACCAATTCTACGATACCCGTGCTTATAACTGACCACGGAGAGAAGGCCCGCGACACCCAAGTTACAAACCTAAGACACCCGTTCATGCTTAGGAGAAAACTTTAGCTCATCCCAGGATGAAATTGGAAAATAATTACGACATCCAAGCTCCCTTATCCTTCGGTCTGGCATCAAACACAAAAGTTACTAAAATTTCTTTTTATTCATCACACAAATAAAGACAAGAAGAAAAGAGAAGAAAAAAGTACAGGAGCCCTCACTGGGGCTTTTCATTTTCTCCGGGCGCTGCCGACTCCCCCCACGTTACGGGGCTAACTCGGCGATCTGGCGCTGGAGGGACGCTACTTGCCCCTCCAGCTGGCAGGTGGCCCGATGCAGGACCTCGATCTCTTCGTTGAAACGGTCAGGTATTGCTCGGCCACCCTGTGGAGTCGCTCGCTGTTTGCGAGCGACTGCGCAAAGACCTCCGCATCGACGGTTACCGTTGTGCGGCGGCTCCCATGGGTGCCAGTAGATCACCCCTGCCTCTAGAAGCCATCTCAGTATCCAAAAAGTTTGGAAGATCAGCTGAAAGGGTGATTAACGATCGCATTCCCCCATCCATATTTAAGGTACTCCGAGCGGGTGTTCAATTGCCCGAGCTATCAGCTCCGGCGCCCCTATCGTGGAAACTCGCCACGTGCCACCATCTCAGTGGGCGGTCAAAGGAAATGAATGGGTTTTGAACTAGGGTGTTGTGGGTTTCAACAAGATAAGAGCGAATGGCAGCAACCAGGAGAATTGTCCCCCTCGTGAACAGAAACCATTAATGAAGAAGAGAGTGTGGGGAAGTCAAATACTGCGATACCCTATTACAATGCTTCGATACCCATGCTAAAACTGACAGGAGAGAAAACCCGACACTCCTGGTGGAATTCGGCCGAAAATCCTTCGTGACACCCCAGTTGAAATCTCACGACACCCTAGCTTTAAGGCGACGACACCCATGCTTAAACTAACCATGAGAGAATCCCCATGACACCCTTGTGGAATCGGCTGAAAATCATTTGCGACACCCCAGTTGAAATCTCACGAACCCTAGCTTGAAGGAAATGACACCCTTGCTTAAAACTGACCACGGAGAGAATCCCTGCGACATCCTTTGAATTCGGCCATCCTTCGAGACCCCAGTTGTAATCTCACGACACCCTAGCTCTAAGGCGACGACACCCGTGCTTAAAACCAACCACGGATAGAATCCCGCGACACCCCCTAGTGGAATTCGGCAGAAAATCTTCGCGACACCCTAGTTGAAATCTCACGACACCCTAGCTTTAAGGCAACGACACCCATGTTTAAAACTAACCACGGTGAGAATCCCCGCGACACCCCTTGGGAATTCGGCCAAAAATCATTCGCGATACCACAGTTGAAATCTCATGACACCCTAGCTTTAAGGAGATGACACCCGTGCTTAAAACTGACCATGGAGATAATCCCTGCGACACCCCTGGTGGAATTCGGCCAAAAATCCATCGCGACACCCCAGTTGAAATCTCACAACACCCTAGCTTTAAGGCGACGACACCCGTGCTTGAAACGGACCATGGAGAGAATCCCCGTGACACCCCCTGGTGGAATTCGGCCAAAAATAATTCGCGACACCCCAGTTGAAATCTCATGACACCCTAGCTTTAAGGCGATGACACCCGTGCTTGAAACGGACCCACGGAGAGAATCCCGCGACACCCCCTGGTGGAATTCGGCCGAAAATAATTGCAACACCCCAGTTGAAATCTCACGACACCCTTTAGGGCGACAACACCTGTGCTTACAAATGACCACGGAGAGAATCCAGCGACACCCATATGGAATTCGGCCGAAAATCATTCGTGACACCCCAGTTGAAACCTCACGACACCCTAGCTTTAAGGCGACGACACCCGTGCTTAAAACTAACCACTTGAGAATCCCCGCGACACCCCTGGTGGAATTCGGTCGAAAATCAATCGCGACACCCAGTTGAAATCTCACGACACCCTAGCTTAGGGCGACGACACCCGTGCTTACAAATGACCATGGAGAGAATCCCTGCGACACCCCTGTGGAATTCGGCAAAAAATCCTTCGCGACACCCCAGTTGAAATCTCACGAGACCCCTTTAAGGCGACGACACCCGTGCTTACACCACGAAGAGAATCCCAGCGACACCCCTGTGGAATTCGCCGAAAATCCTTCGCGACACCCCAGTTGAAACCTCACGACACCCTAGCACTAATGCTAACGATACCCGCTTTAAGGCGACGACCAACCCGCCTTAACAGTCAATGCACGGGTGTCGTCGCCTTAAGCTAGGGTGTCGTCAGATGAGAACTGCGGTGTCGGTACCTGAGTCGGGATGGTAACTGGGTGTCGTATTGTTTTAACCTTCGTGTCCTAATCCTTTGTCAGGATATATTGACAACTAAATCTATGGATATCATTGTTCATGACTGTGTGCCTATATTTCCATAGACGATGCTGAAATTGTAGATCGAAAGAAATCGATAACACTCCCGGCCGTGCACCTTCACCCGTCGCTCCAAATGCAGTGGATGATACTGTAGTTCCTCAAACTGGAATGGAATTCAATTCAGCAGATGATGTATATACGTTCTACAATGGATACACGAAACGAGTTGGTTTTGGAATCACAACAGTGTGTAGCAGGGCCAACAACAAAAAAACTTTGCTTCAAGCACCTGGCGTGTTGGAGGCAAGGAAAATCTAGAAAAATCAGAGAAAGTATGAATCATAGGGATACTGGAAAGTTGATTGTATGGCATCCATAAAAGCAAGACTGAATGCTACAAGTGGTAAGTGGATATTGGATGAGGTTTCTCTAGAACATAACCATGGGATGTCCATAACGTCAACTGGTTATCTATGGTCGCATAGGAGGATCAGCACACCAGAGAAGGCAGAGATCAGCAATTTACATGCCGTGAATGTTCCGACAACTCAAATATACTATGCCATAGCAAGGAGAAAAGGGGGCAGAAGACAATTGGAGTTCACCGAGAAGGATGCTCGTAACTTCATTTGTCGTGAATGTCAGTCTAAGCTGAAAGAAGGAGATGCTCAGTCGATGGTAATTCATTTCACCGAAATGCAACTCAGAAATCCCAATTTCTTCTATACCTTAGACCTCAATGATAATGGTCATCTGAGGTCTGTCTTCTGGATTCATCCAAGGTCAAGATTGGCATGCACATACTTCGGTGATGTTCTAAGCTTTGACTCAACCTACTTGACAAACAGATATCAAATGCCTTTTTGTCCATTCGTCGGGTCAACCATCATGGACAGTCTACCTGCTTGGTTGCGCATTGTTGTCTGATGAGAGTACTGAGACATAAATGGGTTTTCAGGCATGGCTGGATGCAAATGGTGGTCAAGCACCTATTGCCATAATAACTGACCAAGATAAGGCAATCGAGGCTGCTGTCAAAGAAGTTTTTCCTAACACACGACATTGATTTTGTCTTTGGTATATATTGAAGAAGATACCTGAAAAGATTGGCCACATTTGCACGGCAAATCCCAAGTTTATGGTTGATTTCGATGAGGCGATATATGATTCATTGACCATACAGTCATTCGAGGAAAGGTGGGCACATGTTATGGAGAAATATAAAGAATGCAAGTCTATAGATTGGTTCAATGTCCTTTACGAATGTCGGGATAAATGGGTCCCAGTTTACCTAAAGGATACATTCTTCGCAGGTTTGTATGTCATTGTCTTTGGTCATGTTCGCGTTAAATGCTTTTTTTTTGTTGACAAAATTTTGAACAGGGATGTCATCTTCACAAAGGAGCGAGGGCATAAATCACTTCTTCGATGGGTTTATAAATTCGAAGACAACACTAACAGAGTTCATAAGTAAGTACGAAGATGCCTTGGAAAAAAGATACGAGGCCGAAAAATGAGGAAGATAATAGGACGTTGCAAACGATTGCTTTCCTAAAGACATCATCACCTTTTGAGAGACAAGCTGCAGGAAGGTATACAAGGGCATTTTCAAAAAATTTTAGAATGAGATCCTTGAAATGGCTGCATCAAATACTAAATTGATCAAGGAAGCTGGCAACTGTTGTGTATATTCCGTAAAGTCGTATGAAAGGATTGAAGTCGATGGAATCGGCAAGGAGATGATCAAAGATTATATCGTGTCATACGATAGAAATATTGAGGATGTCCAATGCCAGTGCCGATCCTTTCAGTTCAAGGGGTACCTGTGTAGGCATGCCTTGTTGGTTCTTCATCAAAGTGACGTATTTCGTTTACCAGATAAATACTTCTTGAAGAGATGGTGCAAGGACATGAAATACCAATTCGACGAATTCAACTGCAATACTGAAGGTTATGATAAAAGCACACAAAAATCACGGTACGCAGTGATAATTTTTTAATTGAAATGTCTTAATTTGTTTTCGTTAATATTATGTTAATGATTGTAGATATAGTTTGCTGAGTCATCGGATGATGAAGCTCGCAGAGATAGCCTCCATGTCTGAAGATGCATTTAATGTAGTGATGGATGGTCTAACACCTATATTCAAAATTGCCGTGGATGCCAACTGCGCAGCTAAACCAGGTACAGAGCTTGTAATTCAAGATCCTGAAAAAATTAGGACGAAAGGTCGCCCGAGAGAGAACAGATTAAAGAGTGGAGTCGAGAAGAAGTCAAAAAGATCAAGGAAAAATCAGGTCAAGGAAAGAGCTGCTTCAAGCATCAGGCAGACTTGTTGCAGTCAATTAATACCGAAGAGGACCAGGAAAGAATTGTACCGCCTTCCGAAACTTTGATGGACGAATTTGATGCTTATGTATTGAGTCAACTTACACAGGAGCATATATAAAACACGGGTGTCGTAACTTTTGAACTAGGGTGTCTTGGTCGCAAATGAAGTGCTTTCAAAATAGGTGTCTATTTCAGTCAAATGAAGTGCTTTTAGCGCGACGACACCCCAGCTCTTGGCTAACGACTCCCTAGCTCTAGCGCGGCGACACCCGAAAGGCGAAAACCTACGACATCCCAGTACTCGCGAAGGACACCGAAGCTTTTAGCGTGACGACACCCCAGCTCTTGGCTAACGACTCCCTAGCTCTTGCGGCGACACCCGAAAGGCGAAAACCTACGACATCCCAGTACTCACGAAGGACACCGAAGCTTTTAGCACGACGACACCCAGCTTGGCTAATGACTCCCTAGCTCTTGCGCGGCGACACCGAAAGGAAAACCTACGACATCCCAGTACTCGTGAACGGACATCGAAGCATTTAGCGCAACGACACCCTATCTCTGGCTAACGACTCCCTAGCTCTTGCGCGGCGACACCCGAAAGGTGAAACCACGACATTGCAGTACTCGCGAAAGGACACTGAAGCTTTTAGCGCGACGATACCCCAGCTCCGGCTAACGACTCCCTAGCTCTAGCGTGGCGACACCCGAAAGGCGAAAACCTATGACATCCTAGTACTCGCGAACGGACACCGAAGCTTTTAGCGCTACGACACCCCAGCTCTGGCTAACAACTCTCTAGCTCTTGCACGGCGACACCCGAAAGGCGAAAACCCATGACATCCAGTACTCGCGAAAGGACACCGAAGCTTTTAGCGCGACGACACCCCAGCTCTTGGCTAACGACTCCCTAGCTCTTGCCGGCGACACCCGAAAGGCGAAAACCCATGACATCGTAGTACTCGCGAAAGGACACCGAAGCTTTTAGCGTGACGACACCCCATCCGGCCTAACGACTCCCTAGCTCTAGCGCGGCGACACCTGAAAGGAAAAACCTACGACATCCCAGTACTCGTGAAAGGACACTAAAGCTTTTAGCGCGACGACATCCCAGCTCCGGCCTAACGACTCCCTAGCTCTAGCGCGGCGACACCCGAAAGGCAAAAACCTACGACCATCCCAATTCTGCGAACGGACACCGAAGCTTTTAGCGCGACGACACCCTAGCTCTTGGCTAACGACTCCCTAGCTCTTGCGCGGCGACACCCAAAGGCGAAAACCCACGTCATCCAGTACTCGCAAAAGGACACTGAAGATTTTAACGCGACGACACCTAGCTCTTGGCTAACGACTCCCTAGCTCTTGCGCGGCGACACCCGAAAGGCAAAACCCACGACATCGCAGTACTCGCGAAAGGACACCGAAGCTTTTAGCGACGACACCCCAGCTCTTGGCCTAACGACTCCCTAGCTCTGCGCGGCGATACCTGAAAGGCAAAAACCTACGACATCCAGTACTCGCGAACGGACACTGAAGCTTTTAGCGCGACGACACCCCCGCCTAACGACTCCCTAGCTCTAGCGCGGCAACACCCGAAAGGAGAAAACCTACGACATCCAGTACTCGCAAACGGACATCGAAGCTTTTAGTGCGACGACACCCCAGCTCTTGGCTAACGACTCCCTAGCTCTAGCGCGGCGACACCCGAAAGGCGAAAACCTACACATCCCAGTACTCGCGAACGGACACCGAAAGCGCGACGACACCCCAGCTTCGGCCTAACGACTCCCTAGCTCTAGCGCAGCGACACCCGAAAGGCGAAAACCTACGAAGGCAAACATATGAATAAATCGAGGACATCCCTATTCTAATATAAAATTTATGCATTTGCATTAAATCTGAATCAGTGTTAATATGAATAAATTACATTCAATTTTCATTCAAAGAAGAATTAAAAAATTAAGAACATTTTTCGACAATGTCGCTAATCTTTTTGTTCAGGCCCTCTCTCAATATCGTCGCAGCTAAGTGTCGCCGGTAATCTCTGACTTCCTCATCCATGAAATCCATCTTCATATCAGGATTGTCCTGTCGAGCAAGACATTCCATGTATCTCAGACAGTATAGGCCGCAATCCAGCGATCCGGTCGGTTGGCTTGGGCAATCTGAAATCTCTTCCATCGGCCAAGTCATCGCTTCCTTCTTATCGCAGTAGATATGGAATATGTGGCCAAGAATTGTATGCATTTTCTTGCATTGGCCTTGTACTTGGGGTTGCGTTTCATTGAATTCAGGTGCATGAAAACCTTTCTTTCCATGTCGACAGCAACCAAATGCCAGTGCGAGTTATCGGAGTTTATTATGGTGAAAAGAAACCGGAATTGGGCCTTATCTTCATCGGATACATTGTCAAATATCGAGGCCCCTGATGTTCCAGCGAGTTCATGAGCAGGTGATGAAGAGTCAGACACAGAGCGGATACGAAAACTGATGCAAATATGCACTTATGGTATCGGTCCGGATGCTCTGTCCAGTTGCGCATCAGAAACTCCTGGCCGGCATCAATTATCTGCCAATGCAATGTAAACCGATTAATATAATTCTAAAATCAAACTAGAACAGGTTTCTTGATATACTTACATCATCTATTATCATTTCATTGTTAATGAGATCTTGAAGATTTTCCTTGTTACAATGCCAGAAAACATATTGGTGTAGACGATCTCGTCGGTTAGTCGTTCGCTCAAAAAATTTTGAATAATAATTTGGTCATCTTCGACCGTTGTGTTGGGCTTTGACGTGCCCACTGTCTTCGCCGACTTTTTAGGACGGTTGTCTCATAACATTCTCCGACGACCTGTGGATGCCTTACGCTTCCTCGGCTCTTTTTTAACCCTCCTAACAAGCGAAGGCACTCCAACGATTTCTATGTCCATATTATCACCCTTTGGCGCAGGGGTGCCAAGTTTATTATCGGATATGGACTCATCTTTATTTTCATTCCCATGCTCTGTTTATCATCCAATGAATCCCCCTCCAATCTCTTCTCCTCTGCTTTTGCATTCCCCGTCTCAATTGGACACTCGATGAATGGTCCTCCTCCATCTTCTTCTCCTCACTATTTCCATTACCAGGCTCGCGGAGGACCAACTCCAGGGAATGCACCTTCTCTGTTTTCCCGTCTCCCTTGTCCTCCTCATTTATTGCATTACTTTCCTTTCTGAGCAGTGAACTGAGGAGGCTCTCAGCAATGGACAGCCTGTGCCTGACATCGTCGAGTTGATCCTTAATGCACTCCAATTCAGTTCTCAACTCGGCACATCCTGCGCAGCTATCCGTTGGTTGAGGGGTGCAGGTATCTGTTGGTTGAGGGGATGCTACATTCTGCTGAGTGAGAAGCCAGCGCTCTTCTGATAGTGGTACAGTAGCTCCCTCCATCTGCAACGCAAGATTATAACAAATTAATATTAAGTGAACATATTGACGCATTAAGTTGAAAAATATGGTCAGAGCAATGGAGCAATGTACTAGCTTACCAAGTCGTGAGGCTGCAAGTCGGCAACCCAAACCGACTGGATCTTCATTTGGTGGTCATACCACTTCAACAGCCGAGCCAGTTTATCAGGGTATGCTGGTTCTCGCATTGATGTATGCTCGAGGAACCACGCTTGAACATGATATTTTTTGGATATTAAATAATGTAATATTAACAAAAAAAAATTATACTAATAACACTACTTCTGCGTCTCAATAATCCTTACCACCAGTGCTGCCGAGCATCCGAATAGGGTAGGCTGCCTCCTAACTTTTTTTGCATTCTTTGAATGGACCGGCTCCTCGGAACGCAAGCAAGTACCTATTTCTAGGAGAGCCAGAACAATCAACTCCTTCAATGCCGAAGACCAGTCGATGCTATCCAGTTGACTTAAGTCATCCAAGTGCTGGATGAGATACCGTAGATATCTCTAATTAGACTTTGGAGCCAAAAACATAGCCAACATGTATGCGATCAAAGTCGGATGGTGTCCTCGACATCCTCCTGTGCCTTAGATGATCGGAGTTGAAATATTAACTTCTCCAAACCTTCTTGGCGAAGATCTAAACCCTGGTCAAACTATTTGAACAACCTTCCATTGAACAATTGGCTGGACGTGTCGATCTTCTTCCCATGAGCTAGAAGTCCCAGAATGAGTGTGACTTCATCGGCACTGAATAGAACTGGATTTCCCCAGAAAATGAACTTGTCGCCTCCATTGTGACATCTTATGATGTCTGCTAGCAGTCGCCCATCGACTGTGAACGTCTGCATGTCGACGAAGGCTGTTGGCCCAGATGGCAACCCAAGAGGGGGGGGGGTGAATTGGGTTCTTAAAAATTTAAGACTTTTTAACTTTAAATGATTAGTTAGCAAGATGTGCAAGTGGGGCTAACTAATAAGCAATGCACAAGCAAAATAGAGAGATAGAGAAAGAGAAAATAAGGCACGGCAAACACAAGATAATTTTATAGTGGTTCGGTGCAACCAACACCTACGTCCACTCCCAAGATTCACTTGGGTCCACACTATAATCTCTCTAGATTACAGCCGAGTTGTTTTCCAAGCTCACAACTCAAACTTGTTGTTTTACCGGGTGCACAACGAACCCAGCTGGTTTTAACTCGGGCTTACCAGCACAAAACCCTACACGTTGTTTTTCACGGGCTCACAACTAACCCAACACAAGCACTCCGGCTTGTAACGAGGTATACCAACCTCCACTGATTCAATCCACTGATTGAATCAGCAAACAAATAGAATAGAAGTGTTTGGACAATAATGTGCTCCCCTTGAGCAAATATACAAATGAAGTACAAAGTATAAAAGGTTAGAAAAGCCTGATTGTATTGCAGATGGTAGTGGCTTTGGCTTTCTTCCTTCTTCTCTTCAACTCCTCTTGAAAGTTGAATCACGCCTCAGCAAGATTCTTGACCGTTGAAGACTTTGGAGTTGAGATGAAGCTTTTTCCTTTTGAAAATCCTCCGATTTGACCTTTGAAATGCTTGTGGATTTTCTTTTGGCTCTTGTGGATTGATGAGAAGGAGCAGACGAAACTTCCTCTTGGATTTCACTCCTTTTGAATCACTCTCCTTTGAGCTAAATGATTTTTCCAATATGCTCTGTTTTTCCCTCTTTTCAAATGATATTCTTTTCTCTCTTTTTGATTTTTCTAGATACTTTTGATTTGAAAAGAACTCCTCTATTTATAGAATCTGCAAAAATATATCCGTTAGAGACAAGGAAAAATAGCCGTTATTCAAAAATCTTACCGTTGGGCTGATGTGTCATCGTTAAAATCGTGCCCAGATTTGCTGGAGTCGACTCATGCTTTTCCCGAGTCGGCTCGAGCTCATCTTACCAAAAATAGAAATGGTTAAAAAGGTTAGGGGTCGACTCGCCAAATAAGTGTCGACTCCTGATAGTCGGGAGTCGACTCGTGAAAGTCTTGGGGTCGACTCGAGAGGTGCTCAGAAAAACACTCTTCTGGTGTCTGAGCGGAGTCGACTCGCACAGTCCAGGAGTCGGCTCGACAGAATCAGGGTCGACTCGACAATTTCATGGGTCGACTCGACACAGATGCACATTTCTGTACACTGAGCGGAGTCGACTCTGAAACTCAGGAGTCGGCTCCGGAACGTATCAAAAATCAGAAACTTTTCTGATTGACATTAAAATCGTTCCAGATTCATTTTAATTCATTGTTTTGACATGAAATCAATAGAATTAACCTTTAGAAGTGATTCATGAACTAATCCATAAACTTTTTGAATAAAACATGAATTATAACATTTCTTTTCGAAAGTTTGAATATTGAGCTTAAAGTCACTTTCAAAATTGATTAAAGTTAAACTTGAGCATTCTCATTGATTGTTCAAAATAAATTTGTTGCTCATTTTCATAAACTCATTACATCCTTTAATAAACTCAATGGCTTTTAGTAATCATCAAAATCAAAAGGATTGGATCATATAATTTTTCTATAATCTTTCAACAATCTCCCCCTTTTTGATGATGACAAAAATATTGAGTTTGTTCATGATTGATTAGTGAATTATTTTGTTTTCATAGTTAGGCTTAGGCTCCCCCTTAATGAGGTAGCTCCCCCTATGAAACTTAATTAATTATCTCATTTTATCACAATCATAGAACTATAAAATTCTCCCCCTTTTTTGTTATCAACAAAAAGATAGAGAATCATAAACATTCATTCAAATTTCATTGAAATAAGGAAATAGAGAATTCATTTCATTAAAAGTCTAATACATCAAAATGTTCAGTACATTGATTTCATAAAGAAAGCATAAAACTTCAGTACAAAACAAGGATTGAAACTTAGTAACTCAAAAATGAGTTCTTACAATTCTAGTTAGATGATCAACTATATTTTTCATTCCTTCAGATTGAATTTTACATAGTCCTTGAGTTTTTCATCAACAAAGGTGCACGCACTCTGAATTTTGTCTTGAAGCTCTGCGTTGCTCTTGGCATATGTCTCTCCATCTCCACATATATCCTTAAGCTCTTCAAAAATATTCTTGAGATCACTACTTAAGGATGCCGATGAAGATCCGAGAGTGGATTCAATCTTTGAGATACGATCATCAAGAGAATAAAGTGTTTCTCTCAAATGCATAAATTTATTCTCAAAATCAGTTTTAAGCTTATCTGATTGATCTTCAAGTAAGGCTTTGAGTTGCATAATTTGTTGATCTGAAAAGCTAGCAGAAGATGAAGTCTGAACAAAAGTTGGAGCAGGGGCTGGAGCAGAGGCAGAAACCAAAGGACTCGGAGGTGCAGGCGAAGGATGTCTAACAGAGGGTCCTGCAGCCTCAGTTCTGTAGCTCTATCTTCTGTCACTCCTTTCCTTTCCCATTTACCATTCTTTTTGACAAATCCCATCCGATGAATTGTTGCTAGACTATAAAAATCAGTGTGTCTTAAATTCTTCATAGGTTCATTATCAGAAATCACCACACCCTGGCTTCGAAAAATCAAAGTAAGTATCATCCCATAAGGCAGACTCGATTTCCTTTTCCCTCCACAATCTGCTATGTACCACAGAATCATGCTGGGAAGATTGATAGGCTTGCCTGTCACTATGGCGTCCATTACAAAAACATCTCTCTCCGAAACATAGTCAAATCTACCAGTTTTAGGAAAGAGAATCCTACTGCAGATATTGTGTAGCAATCTCAACTCTAAAGAAAGCTGATTAGCAAAACCTCTTCAAATCCAACCACATCCCGGTTTAATAATCTGGATAAAGCTGGGGCGCGGTCATCAGAAGAAAATGTGGAGGTGCCAGACAAAGGTAATTCCAATAATCTAGATAAGATTCAGCAGTCACAGATAGTCTTACTCCTCTCACATTGCTAATAAGCCCATGGTCTCCTCTAGACAAATTCTTGTAAAATTCTTTAACTAAAGAGGGATAAGTCGGGCACTCAAGAGAACAAACTTTCTCCCAACCCATCTCGATTAACTGTCTCCCAACAAGAAAGCCCTCATTCTCAAACAATTCAAAATCCACCTTCCTACCAGTAGTAATGATCCTATCCGCTAGACGATCTACCTGGGAGGACGTGGCAGCAGGAGCAGCAGTTGGGGTAGAAGCAGATGAGGTGGAGTCCAAGCTTGGAGAAGGCTCTCGCATGGGACGCTTCACCGGCTTCTTCACGGAACGCTTTCGCTTGATGCCACCCGCCACAACACTCGATCCTCTAGTTTTAGGTGCCATTTGATGATTGGAGGTGATAAACAGAGATTATTGGGAGTTTGGAGGGTTTGGAGAGAGCGTGGAGAGAGTATTTAAGATTGGGGTCGAATAGAATGAGCGACGAGTCGACTCTGCCCTAGAAAAATCAATTTGGGACCACCTCGAGTCGGCTCGCGCAAACCCGGGTGTCGACTCGGCACAGACACAGAAAGGCCGTCCCGACATGGAGTCGACTCGCGCCAGAGAGGGGTCGACTCGAGAGTTTCAGTTGAAACCGGGAGTCGACTCCGATACGCATCGAGTCGGCTCCGAGACCATTTCAGACCAAAACATGAAATTTCTGAAATGTGTCCGGAAAATGATCATAAAAATTGATAAATAATCATTGGATATGAGTGAATCAATTAGATATGAATTCTAGATAAGATTTCCTTAAGGATTGAGGATTTGAAAGAATCTTAGATAAAATTTCCTTAGGGTTTCAAATTTATTCAAAGGATTACAAATCCTAATTCTCCTCTAAGATAACAAATCTTTCTTCATTTAAAGGTTTAGTGAATATGTCAGCTAATTGTTCTTCAGTGTTTACATAATCTAAGACATATTTCATTATTTGCTACATGTTCTCTTATAAAATGATATCTAATTTCTATGTGTTTAGTTCTTGAGTGTTGAATTGGATTTTTAGTTAATTGATTGCGCTAGTGTTATCACATCTTATGGGTGTTTTATTAAGTGTGATACCATAGTCTTCAAGTTGTCGCTTAATCCATAGGATTTGCGCACAGCAACTTCCAGCTGCTACATATTCAGCTTCAGTAGTTGATAATGCAACTGAATTTTGCTTTTTGCTAAACCATGTGATTAAGTTACTTCCTAAGAAATGGCATGCACCACTTGTGCTTTTTCTATCTAATTTGCATCCAGCATAATCAGAATCTGAATATGCAATTAGATTTAATGTGGAGTCTCTAGAATACCATAAACCTACATTTTTTGTTCCACTTACATATCTTAGTATTCTTTTAACAGCTATTAAATGTGATTCTTTAGGTTCAGATTGAAATCTAGCACATAAACATACTGAAAACATAATGTCTGGTCTACTTGCTGTTAAATAAAGAAGGGATCCGATTATACCTCGATAATACTTTTGGTCAACCTTTTTACCTTCTTCATCTTTGTCCAGCTTGCATGAAGGACTCATTGGAGTTCCGAGGGGTTTCATTGATTCCATACCAAACTTTTTGAGTAGTTCTCTTGTGTATTTGGTTTGGTTGATAAAGATTCCCTCTTTGCTTTGTTTGATCTGGAGTCCAAGGAAGAAGTTGAGTTCTCCCATCATGCTCATCTCGAATTCTCCCTGCATCAACTTTGCAAATTCTTGACAAAGAGAATCGTTAGTAGCACCAAAAATAATGTCATCTACGTATATTTGTACTACAAGTAAATCTTTACTTTTTCTTTTCAAAAACAAAGTTTTATCAACATTTCCTCTTGTAAAATCATTTTCTATTAAGAATTTACTTAACCTATCATACCAAGCTCTAGGTGCTTGTTTCAAACCATATAAAGCTTTGTGCAATTTAAAAACGTGATTTGAAAACTCGTGATCTTCAAAACCTGGTGGTTGTTCTACATAAACTTCTTCATTTATAAATCCATTTAAAAATGCGCTTTTTACATCCATTTGAAATAAGTTAAAATTCATATGACATGCAAATGCAAGTAATAGCCTAATGGCTTCTAATCTAGCTACAGGTGCAAAGGTTTCATCAAAATCAATACCTTCCTCTTGATTATATCCTTTAGCAACCAATCTAGCTTTGTTTCTAATTACTATGCCATTTTCATCTAGTTTATTTCTAAAAACCCATTTTGATCCTATTACTGAATGATTTTTAGGTCTTTCAACTAAAGTCCAAACATTATTTCTTGTAAATTGATTTAGTTCTTCTTGCATTGCTAACATCCAATTATTATCTTTTTCAGCTTCTTCTATAGTTTTAGGTTCAATTTGTGATACAAATGCAAGATGATTACTAATATTTCTCATGTATGATCTAGTCCTTATTCCTTGAGATGGATCGCCTATAATCAATTCCTTAGGATGACTATGAGCATATCTCCAGTCTCTTGGAAGATCTATATCATTATGATCAATATTGACATCATCGTCCTTATGTGAATCATCATCTTTAGCTTCTTGCTCATGATCAGAAGATACTTCAATATTAAGTTTTTCAAGATCTTTTTCAATTATGTTTGTATCTTCCTCATCATCAAGCTTTTCAGAACTAGATGCTAAAGACTCATCGAAAACTATATGAATGGATTCTTCAACTACTAAGGTTTTCTTGTTAAATACTCTATAAGCTTTACTAGTTGTTGAATATCCTAAAAAGATTCCTTCATCAGATTTAGCATCAAATTTTCCTAAATTGTTTTTACCATTATTATGAATGAAACATTTACATCCAAATGCATGAAAGTATTTTATATTTGGTTTTCTTTCATTCCATAATTCATAAGGTGTTTTCTTTAAGATTGGTCTTATTAAGGCTCTATTTAAGATGTAACATGCTGTGTTAATTGCTTCCGCCCAAAAATACTTTGGTAAGTTGCTTTCGCATAGCATGGTACGGGCCATGTCTTCTAGAGTCCTATTTTTCCTTTCAACTACACCATTTTGCTGTGGAGTCCTAGGGGCTGAAAAATTATGATTAATTCCATTTTCAGAACAAAAACTTTCAAATAAGTGATTTTCAAATTCTGTTCCATGATCACTTCTTAGAGATACTATAGTAGTGTTTTTCTCATTTGTGACTTTCTTAAAGAATTTCAGGAAAATTGAGAAAGTCTCATCTTTGTGAGCTAAAAACATTACCCAAGTATATCTAGAATAATCATCTACAATCACTAGACCATATTTCTTTCCTCCTAGACTTGTGGTTCTAGTTGGTCCGAAAAGATCCATGTGAAGTAGCTCTAGTGCCCTAGAAGTTGAAACAATGTTTTTAGATTTAAAAGAACTTCTAGTTTGTTTTCCAAATTGACATGCATCACATATTTTATTATTTTCAAAATCTAATTTAGGTAATCCTTTAACTAAATCCATTTTAATTAGTTTTGAAATAAGGTGTGTGCTTGCATGACCTAATCTACGATGCCACAACCAACTAATTTCATTTATGTTAGCATTGTCAGCAATTAAGCAATGATCACTCAAAGATAATTTTTCTAGATCAACTAAGTAAACATTGCCATGTCTATAACCAGTAAATACAATGCTATCATCAATAGAATTAGTTACAGTGCATACAGAAGATTTAAATGAAACATTAAAATTTTTATCACATAATTGACTTATACTTATTAGATTATGCTTCAAACCATCAACATAAAGTACATTATCAATAAATGTAGATGGAGTTATACGGACTTTACCAAGGCCCATAATTTGACCTTTACCGTTATCGCCAAACGTAACAACTCCACCTTTCTTTTCTTCTAGGGTGATGAATTCATCTTTGTCACCCGTCATATGTCTTGAGCAGCCACTATCAAGGTACCACTTTTTCTTTGATCTTTTGGCTACAAGACATTCCTGCAACATAATCAAACTTTATGCTTAGGTACCCAAGCTTTCTTGGGTCCTTCATGGTTAGCAGCAATAAAAATTGTTCCTTTCGGAACCCATATTTTCTTAGCTTTAATATTTAACTTGTTGTTATTCTTTAACGTTTTGCATTCAAATGATTTATGACCTTTTTCATTACATTTGAAACAAGTTATATTACTTTGGTTAGCTTTTATAAAAATATTCTTTAAGATTTTGTTTCCTTAATGTGTTATATCCTAAACCTGCTTTGTCAAAAACAGCTTTTTGACTATCTAGATCATGTTAAGTTTAGTTGAACTTAAGGTGAATTTCTCAACAATGTCTTTATATTTTTTAACATCTTTCTTAAGAGAGTCATTTTCTTTAGCTTGCTGTTCTTTATCTAAAGCTAAAGTTTCTAATTGATCTTTTAAATCTTTAGTTGAGTTTTTAGTTTCAGATTTTAACAAATCTATTTCTTGATTAAGATTATCTCTTTCTTTCCTAAGTTCTTCTTTTTCATTAGTTAAGTTCTTAACTTCTAAAGCTAATTCATTTTTACTTTTAGCTAAACTAATATTGTCATTTTTCAAAAACTTATACTTTTCTTTAAGGATTTAAAATCAATCATAAGTTCATTGAAAGCCTCAAACATTTCATCAAATGTAAATCATCATTTGAGTTTTCAGAACTTACCTCATTGTCGTTGTCGTCGTCGTTGGCCATGAAGCAGATATTGGCAACTTCTTTTTGTTCTTCTTCTTTGGAAGAAGACTCTTCACTATCAGTCCAAGTTGCCATGTAGGCCTTTTTCTTTTTCTTGTAGGCCTTCTTAAGTAAAGGACAGTCATATCTAAAATGCCCTGGCTTTTTACATTCATAGCATACTAAGGGCTCTTTTTCTTTTCTTTCTCCTTGTCCTTTTTCTTATCCTTTTCTTTTTCTCCTTCCATTTTTGAAACAAATCTCTTTTTGTGGAAGGGCCTCCTTCTTTGCATAAATTTCTTGAACTTCCTTGCAAGGAGGGCTGTCTCATCATCATCATCCTCTTCATCATCGCTGCTGCTTATTTCCTTTTCTGCAGCTTTGAGGGCGATGGTCTTCTTCTTTCTTGACTCATCCTCATTGACATGTTGTTTGACTTGAAGCTCATGAGTCATCAGCGAACCAAGAAGCTCTTCCAATGGTAGGATGTTCAGATCTTTGGCTTCTTGTATGGCGGTCACCTTGGCTTCCCAAGTCCGTGGAAGTGACCTAAGGATTTTGCGAACAAGCTCAGAATTAGTATAAACTTTTCCAAGACTTTTCAAACCATTCACAATATCAGTAAATCTAGTGAACATGCATGTGATGGTTTCATTTTGTTCCATATTAAATAATTCATATTTATGAACCAAAATATTTATCTTTGATTCTTTTACTTGGTTTGTTCCTTCATGAGTAATTTCCAACCTATCCCAAATTTCTTTTGCGGAATTACAAGTTGAGATTCGGTTGAATTCATTTGAGTCTAAGGAACAATATAAAATATTAATGGCCTTAGCATTTAGTTGTGCCATTCTCCTATCATTATCATTCCAATCCCTTTCGGGTTTAGGAACAATAGTGCCATCAATAAGGTGTGTGGGTGTACTAGGTCCGTTTATGATTACTCCCCACAATTCATAGTCCGAAGCTTGAATGAATATTCTCATTCTAGCTTTCCAATATGAATAGTTGGTTCCATTAAATAAAGGAGGTCGATTCGTAGAATGACCTTCAGCAAAACTTGAACCAATTTGTGTTGCCATATGGATCTTTAGCCCTTGATCGTGAGATCAAATTCTAAATGAGCACTTGCTCTGATACCAATTGTTGGCCCAGATGGCAACCCAAGAGGGGGGGGTGAATTGGGTTCTTAAAAATTTAAGACTTTTTAACTTTAAATGATTAGTTAGCAAGATGTGCAAGTGAGGGGCTAACTAATAAGCAATGCACAAGCAAATATAAAGAGATAGAGAAGAGAAAATAAGGCACGGCAAACACAAGATAATTTTATAGTGGTTCGGTGCAATCAACACCTACGTCCACTCCCAAGATTCACTTGGGTCCACACTATAATCTCTCTAGATTACAGCCGAGTTGTTTTTCAAGCTCACAACTCAAACTTGTTGTTTTACCGGGTGCACAACGAACCCAGCTGGTTTTAACTCGGGCTTACCAGCACAAAACCCTACACGTTGTTTTTCACGGGCTCACAACTAACCCAACACAAGCACTCCGGCTTGTAACGAGGTATACCAACCTCCACTGATTCAATCCACTGATTGAATCAGGAAACAAATAGAATAGAAGTGTTTGGACAATAATGTGCTCCCCTTGAGCAAATATACAAATGAAGTACAAAGTATTAAAAGGTTAGAAAAGCCTGATTGTATTGCAGATGGTAGTGGCTTTGGCTTTCTTCCTTCTTCTCTTCAACTCCTCTTGAAACGTTGAATCACGTCTCAGCAAGATTCTTGACCGTTGAAGACTTTGGAGTTGAGATGAAGCTTTTTTCCTCTTTTGAAAATCCTTCGATTTGACCTTTGAAATGCTTGTGGATTTTCTTTTGGCTCTTGTGGATTGATGAGAAGGAGCAATCGAAACTTCCTCTTGGATTTCTCTCCTTTTGAATCACTCTCCTTTGAGCTAAATGATTTTTTCAATATGCTCTGTTTTTCTCTCTTTTCAATAATATTCTTTCTCTCTTTTTTTAATTTTTCTATATACTTTTGATTTGAAAAGAACTCCTCTATTTATAGAATCTGCAAAAATATATCCGTTAGAGACAAGGAAAAATAGCCGTTATTCAAAAATCTTACCGTTGGGGCTGATGTGTCATCGTTAAGAATCGCGCCCAGATTTGCTGGAGTCGACTCATGCTTTTCCCGAGTCGGCTCGAGCTCATCTAACTAAAAATAGAAATGGTTAAAAGGTTAGGGGTCGACTCGCCAGATATAAAGTGTCGACTCCTGATAGTCGGGAGTCGACTCGTGAAAGTCTTGGGGTCGACTCGAGAGGTGCTCAGAAAAACACTCTTCTGGTGTCTGAGTGGAGTCGACTCGCACAGTCCAGGAGTCGGCTCAATAGAATCAGGAGTCGACTCGACAATTTGATGGGTCGACTCGACACAGATGCACATTTCTGTACACTGAGCGGAGTCGACTCTGAAACTCAGGAGTCGGCTCCGGAACGTATCAAAAATCAGAAACTTTTCTGATTGACATTAAAATCGTTCCAGATTCATTTTCATTCATTGTTTTGACATGAAATCAATAGAATTAACCTTTAGAAGTGATTCATGAACTAATCCATAAACTTTTTGAATAAAAATATGAATTATAAATTTCTTTTCAAAAGTTTGAATATTGAGCTTTAAGTCACTTTCAAAATTGATTAAAACTAAACTTGAGCATTCTCATTGATTGTTCAAAATAAATTTGTTGCTTCATTTTCATAAACTCATTACATCCTTTAATAAACTCAATGACTTTTAGTAATCATCAAAATCAAAAGGATTGGATCATATAATTTTTCTATAATCTTTCAACAAAGGCACCAAATGGGGTCCTTCGAATAAGTTTTGTATGCCGTCTAGTGAACCCCATCTTCCAAACCTTCTAAAATATATGGCCGGCCTGCAACTATTCTTAAACAGCTGGGAAGCCTTCCCTGAGGGGACTGGAATAATTTTCATTTCAACTGAAACAGGGGGTAAGACATAAGACATACTTGTCATGAAATTTTAAGAGAGGATGTCATAATATTTTAACATAGTGATAAACATACCTGAAGGAGCCGCATCCTCATTCGAACGAAGAACCATGTCCTTGCATTGTTCCGCCATTTTCTCCGTCTGGTTCTTCCTTGTTCGCGGTTTTTTTCCACAAACGAAAGCACTCATCTCCATGAATGAAGTATACGGAAGAATGAACTATGGAAGAAATTTTAGAGACCAGTGGCTTCTCGAGCAAGAAACGAAGGATGGCTTCTCGAGCAAAAGGATGGCTTCTCGAGCAACAAACGAAGGACCTCTAGGGTTTATGCCGACCTCAGAGAAATACGGAAGGACACCAAGATCGCCATGATCACATCACACTGACCCGCAAACCCATAGGAACTGCCCACGTTTTGCAACTTTTCTCGAAAAGATGTCATAGTTGAGTTACTAGGGTGTCGTCGAATTAGTACTAGGGTGACATCAAAATTCCCGCCTTGTTCAAGCATGGGTGTTGTCGCCTTAAAGTTAGGGTGTCGTGAGATTTCAACTGGGGTGTCGCGAAGGATTTACGGCCGAATTCGAACTAGGGTGTTGGGGATTCTCTATGTGGTCATTTTTAAGTAAGAGTGTCGTCGCCTTAAAGCTAGGGTATCGTGAGATTTCAACTGGGGTGTCGCGAAGGATTTACGGCCGAATTCGAACTAGGGTGTCGCAGGGATTCTCTATGTGGTTAGTTTTAAGTAAGGGTGTCATTTCCTTAAAGCTAGGGTGTCGTGATATTTCAACTGGGGTGTCGCGAAGGATTTTCGGCCGAATTCGAACTAGGGTGTCGCTGAGATTCTCTCCATGGTCAGTTTTAAGCACGGGTGTCGTTGCCTTAGAGCTAGGGTGTCGTGAGATTACATCTGGGGTGTCGCGAAGGATTTTCGGCCGAATTTGAACTAGGGTGTCACGAGGATTCTCTCCGTGGTCAGTTTTAAGCACGGGTGTCATCTCTTTAAAGCTAGGTGTCGTGAGATTTCAACTAGGGTGTCACGAAGGATTCCCGGCCAAATTCCACCAGGGGGTGTCACGGGGATTCTCTCCGTGGTCATTTGTAAGCACGGGTGTCGTCGCCTTAAAGCTAGTGTGTCGTAAGATTTCAACTGGGTGTCGCGAATGATTTTTGGCCGAATTCCACCAGAGGGTGTTGCTGGGATTCTCTCCGTGGTCAGTTTTAAGCACGGGTGTCATCGCCCTAAAGCTAGGGTGTCGTGAGATTTCAACTGGGGTGTCGCGAATAATTTTCGGTCGAATTCCACTAGGGGGTGTCTCGCGGGGATTCTCTCCGTGGTCAGTTTTAAGCACGGGTATCGCAGCATTGGTACTAGGGTGTCGCAGTATTTGGCTTCCCCACACTCTCTTGATTGATGGTTTCTGTTCACGAGGGGGGCGAATTCCTCCTGGGATGTTTGCTGCCATTCGCTCTTATCTTGTTGAAACTCACGACACCCTAGTTCAAAACCCACGACATCCGTGCTCAAAACCTACGACACCCTAGTTCAAAACCCACGACACCCTATTTCAAAACGTTAAGACAAGCAGCATTAGTTCAAAACCCACGACACCCTTGCAGAAAAACCCACTACACCCTAGTTCAAAACCCACGACACCATAGTTCAAAACGTTAAGACAAAGCATTAGTTGAAAACCCACGACACCCTAGTAGAAAACCCTATCGTCAAGCTCATAAACCACAACCTCATAACGAAAGAATGTTTTGTGCTGCGGACGACATTTCTTCCAGGAGTTTTTGTACAAAAACTCCAGTAGCCAGGTATTCCAGCCTCGAAGCTGAAATATTTTCTTTCGACCGGAAAGTCAGAGCGAGGGCTTAGGATCGTGCCGAAAGCCAGAGCGAGGGCGTAGGATCGTGCCGAAAGCCAGAGCGAGGGGGAAGAAAGATTTTTTCTTGCACAGATGAAATCCAACGTAAAATAGCGATTGAATGGAGGGAAAGGGCATTTTCGTCTGTATGCTAATTTAAAAAAAAAAGTGCTTTAAATGCTCATCACGTTCAGAACGTTACATCGTAGCAGGGCCATACCGTCCGGCACATCATCCACGTAGGCTCCACGTGGATCAATCAGAAAAGTCGATGCAGCCTACGTAGGCCTTGCTGCACCGGGGCAATGTACAAAGACTTTTCCAAGGAACCAGTCCTAATTCGACCATGAGAAAGTCCTCATTCGAGCATTCTAATTACTGCAGTGGAGTGGAGCTCGGCGCCGGATCGAAACCACAACTGAGACTACGGGAACAGGCCGGAAGGTGTAGCCGGACTTAATTTTACCAAGCCCTCTCTTTTTAACTCTTGGGTAAGTCGGATGGGGTTGCTATATATGGACGTCTGATCCTTGTGACCGCCGCTGTGACGGATCTACAGCATGTATTATTGAAGGTCTAAATTGGCTCAGAACGGAAGCTTGCTGAGTTGCCATCTGGTGCGGCTGGAACAGTCAGTAGTACGTTGATCCATCTCTGTTGAGATGTAATACCATTTTGCAAGCTGGCACATGCTTGTCATCGAGCAAGTGGCTACTAAACATGTACAGAGTGTTTGCAGCACGACACCGTGCACTGAACTGATGCAACGGGACATGGCTTGTTCTTTCTTTGACTACGCATTTAGGAGGACGTGTCCGAGGGACAAAGAGGATAGGCTATGAGGACAAATTGGGCGGGCGAGTTAAATCATTGCTCACTTGGACCAGACATTGTACAGCATGGGCTTTGTCCCGTTGCAACGTACGCATATGATATGGGGATCTGCACACGACTCAACCTGATCAGATGCGTCACTCAAAATCTCCTGTGATTTTTTTCATGTCAAGTTAAAAGTTTGCACAGCGATGCTGACGTGCGATTTTTTTCTCTTTCAGAACCATAATATTTTTATTCACATCGAAAGTCGATTTTCGAATTCCATCTGATGTTAAGACAAAAAAAATTCCATCAGCATGGACTGTCGTGCATAGTCCATCGATTTAAAATGAGATTCCTGAAGACGAAAGGAAAGATATATCCAAAGAAAAAAAAAAAAAAAAAAAAATGTTGGGGTTGGAGATGCCTAGATGTTGTTTGAATAAGTGGGTTTTATGTAGAGGTGTGGGGAATTTTTCGGATTTGTTCCATTTAGCAGTGGATGGCTGGATGCCTAACTTTCTTTGGTGGGCGGCATCTTTGATTTAAAAAAAAAAATACCGGGAGCAATCATCTAAACCATGGTAGATGTTTGATACCAATTGTCAAAGTAATCCGGTGCATAAATGTCGCTGACCAAAATCAAATTGCCCTAAATCAGTTGGCATGAACGATAAACACTTCTCCATCCAGCTATCCAATCTCTTACAGCAAACACCCATATCTATCGACCCAACCAGGCAGGATAACGACATTCGCGGAGGTGCTTTACGGTTTTATGTTACGTTCCATTTACTGATTTGTTGGGAAGCCTGTCTGCTCTACTAACTCTCACTTAGACCCGAAAATCTGTTCATCACGTGTCCTTGCGTGTAGGATAAGACCAGGCCGGCAGCGGCTGAGCGGCACAGCTGGCCGAGATAACCATTGCATCCCCACTCATGCCAACCCCTATAAAGTATAAAGCGAGCTCCCCGTCTACGAACTCATTCCATCCCACGAGAAGAGAAAATCCTTGGCAAATTATTAGAAGGATGGCGCCAAAGCTGGCCCTCTCTTCTCTCCTCACTCTCTTCCTCCTTTTCCTCTCGCTGTCCTCCGCGCCTCGCCCTGTCTCCTCCGCTCGCTGCAACAAAGACGACAAGAAGGCCCTGCTCGCCATCAAGGCCGCCTTCAACAACGCCTACCATTTCGCCTCCTGGACGAACGACACCGGCTGCTGCGACTGGTACGACGTCGACTGCGACCTCAAGACCGACCGCGTTATCGGCCTCTCCCTCTTCCAGGATGACTTCCCCGGCACCATCCCCGACGCCGTTGGCGATCTTCCTTACCTCCAGAACCTCATGTTCCACCATCTCCCCAACCTCGTCGGTCCCATCCCCCAGGCTCTCACCAAGCTTAAAAACCTCCGGTTCCTTGATATCAGCTGGACCAACGTCTCCGGCCCCGTCCCCGCCTTCCTTTCCGAGCTCACCTCCCTCAATCAACTCGACCTCTCCTTCAACCGCCTCTCCGGCTCCATCCCGGCCTCCCTTGGCGACCTCCCCACCCTCTACTCCATCGACATCAGCCGCAACCACCTCACCGGGCTCCTCCCGCCCACACTATTCCAGAGCTCCTCACAGGGGCCATATCTCCGTCTCTCTCACAACAATCTAACCGGCGAGATCCCGCTGGCTTTCGGAAAGGTTGGCTTCATCCAGATAGACCTGTCGCGAAACCAGTTCACCGGTGACGCCTCGGTCCTCTTCGGTCTGTCCAAGCCGGCGCAGCAGATCGATCTGTCGAGGAACCAGTTGGCATTCGATCTTACGAACATCGAGTTCCCGGAGGGCTTGGACTCGGTGGACTTGAACCATAACAAGATCTACGGGAGCATCCCGGCCCAGATAACGAAGGTGGGGAACCTCCAGTTCTTCAACGTGAGTTACAATAGGTTGTGCGGCGAGATCCCCGTGGGAGGAAACATGGCGCGGTTCGACGAGTACTGCTACCTCCACAACAAGTGCCTCTGCGGAACGCCGCTCCCAGCTTGCAAGTGATGGGGGAATACCGCGGGCGGCGTCGACTCGAGGACTCCATGAGCTGTAGTTTGTCGGATTGCGTTCGGACAATAAGTTCGCGTATGATATGGAAGGGGGTTTAAGATGAAGTCGCTGATAAGCAATAAGATCTCCACGGTTCCCGAAGTTAGCCGTTTAAGTTATTGACTTCGGAGTCTTGTACGTAGCTGTCCGCGCCTCCTTTAATAAAGAATTTAATGATTCTCTCCTTGAAAAAATAAAAGTATGTTAATGCAAAGTTAAATTTTTACTGAGTGGGGATGGCTTCTACAGTGCATCGTCGTTTTTCAATTATTGCCACGCTAGCGTTCTCGCAATAAATTAAATTTTAAAATAATAATAATAACTATAATATATAAATTTATTGATGATGCATGACCTTTTTGAGCTCAGTAGACGTGCCGTAAAATTGATGAACCGCGGACCCCATTATGTCTACTACAACGATTGGCTACTCCAAATCACCATTACGAGTAATCCTGACTCCCCAAACGTACTTAAAAATTGTATTTCCCTCCCCCACCCATTCAAGATCAATAACCATTGCACTATTCAAAAATCTGAAGAAAAACGATCAGATCGATGTCCAACTAATCCAAAAATAAGCCCATCTTAGAAAAAAGAAAAGCTAGAGTGACTGAAAGAAATATACACTATGAATTTATTTTATTTGATTTAGCGGAAAAAAAAGAATCGTGAGTTTTTGGTAGAAGAAACATACCCGGCAACAATGGCGTCGCTACTCCTGCCCCCTCTCCCGCCCCCTCTCAACTCCCGCTAAAAATGAGAAGCGAATGCATTTTTTGTTTGAGAGGGTCAATATTGGAATACAAAAAATGAAAGACTATCTTGAGTTTTCTCCGAAATCTCTCCACTTTCGGAGAGAAAATTTTTAGGTGGGGCCCACCATTTTTTCCCCCCAGTTTTTCTCTCTAGTTTTCTTTCCTCTATTTTTCTCTCCATCCAAACAGGGTAAAATTTATTTCCCTCCTGTTTTTTCCCTCTAGTTTTCTTCCTCCCTACTTCTCTCCATCCAAACAGAGGTCAATGTTTAAGGGTTCATATCTTGGTTAGAAATTTTTTTTATTCATTTTAAAATTAATTTGGGGTCTGTGTAACTTGCTTCAGAAGCTTTGAAATCTCATGATAAATCATGACTTTATAATGAAATATCAGAATTAGTAAAATTTTTTTATTTGAACGAAATGATTGGTATTTTATGGAGATGATGATTTTTTTGGGCTCATCCGATCATAGTCATTAATGCTTTATGATGGATTATGACTTCTTATGCTTATGCCATAATCAATAGAGTTTGTCTTATTAGACATATATGAATCAAAGGTAACTAGTGGTCCCTGTCTTGTCAAAAGTGAAGGCTTGCTTGGGAAGCTAAAGTTGATCTTGAATATAAGACATGATAAGAGCAGGAGCCGCTTAGGAGCCGAGGCTGTCTTAGAGCTGCCTAGGAGCTGGGGCCATTGGCACCCCATCTACTCCTGCCATTAGGTTATTTTAGACATTAATCTCCATGTGGCTTTGATCAGCCATATCACTTATATTTAATAATATTAAAAATACATTTTATATTGGAAAGAGGAGAGAGAGATTTTATGTATTAAAGTTTAAAACCAATATTGAAACATCCAAATCAAAGATCTATGATGCTGATCAGAATATACACTTAAAAACAATGTCCAGAAATCGAATTTAACATGATTTAGTGGTCTCTAATCCATTTATCTCGTAGAAGCTTAAAAAAAAAAAGTTGTTTTCATTACTTATGCGTTCTTATTTGCTCGAATTTTTAAATGTTAAGTAATGCTTTAGACATCCACGATCCCTGGAGAGCAACCCGACGGCTGAAAGGAAGGAGGGAGAAAAAAATCGGAGCTTTAAGTCGGGCAATGATGCCATTCTGCCCAGCTTTGAGTGGGGCTATTTTTCCATAGAAATTATTTCCGGGTCTAAGATATTTTCATTGACGAATGACGATATGCATGAGATAATTAAAGTGTGCATGCTTTCTTCTCACAGCATACACTGATCAAATATTAATCAAGTTGCAGAACAACCGGTGGTCTAACGTCTACATAAGGAAAACCATATGCATGGAGAGAAGTTTTGCTATCACATGTTAGATCATTAATCCAACGTTGGATTTATATGAGAATAATTATTTTGTAGTCTGTCAAATAATGTTAAATTCAATTAAAAGTGATCCTATTTAGTAATTTAGATTTTAATGTATTTGATATAATATTATTTTTATTTTTATGATGAGTTAAATAAAAATAAGATTAAATAACTAAAAGGTTATTTGTATATAATGGTCATGGTTTTAGATCACACCCTAGAGGCATTCTTTCTGACATTTTATTATTAATTAAAGAAAAAAAAATACTGTTAGAAATTAAGGGCTTTTAAGTGGACTTATTAATCTGGAAGGCCAACCTTTCAATTTTAAAATGTAATTAATCAATATGAACAAAGGTATATTTTTGTATATATATTTAATTTTATTTTGGTGGTCCGGTATGATCCTATATTTTTTGGATGATAATTTTATCAAAAAAAATTCATAAATTCAAACATTGCATGCTATGCAGCGATCGGATGACCCAGTCCACGATGCTACCCTATTTTGCACTCGCTAGTTAATTGTAGCAAGGCCCTCCTATCGTGGAGCTGTCCTTGGTACACTAGTTAGGCCACCATTATCCAACTGGATGTTTCTCACCGACTATTTGGTCGTGACCTGAACCTAATTAACCTACAACCAGCTGTGCAAGAAGAGATTGCTGCTAAGTGTTGACTCCACAGACAGCGGCTTCTTATTGTATATAGATCTAACCTACTACGTGTACTTATTAATTCGTGCAGTATACGGCCCACTTGGAAATTCACTGGTTTTAGCTGGAATCTGGCGACCCGTGCGTGCTATTAGTGATCCTTCGATGTAGCGTGGAGAGACTCATGCGAACGGGATCGACTTGCCATGGCAGCATCATGGACTGGGAGGTGTACATTAGAAAACAAAAAAATCCGTTTGAAGAATCTATTTGTTGCATTTAATTAAGTATAATAAAAATACAGAAGTAGCTTTAATTAAAAATAAAATAAAAAAATTAATTAAAATGATTTGAATATATACAATGAAAACCTTTAGATGCTTCATTAGTTAGGAAGAGTGATATTTTAACAATCAATTATATAATAGAGATAGAAGTAGACCTAAACAATATGGATAGAAATAATAAAAAGATATAACTATTTGTAATTTCAATGTTGACTTAGTTCTAAATAAAGTAGAATGGAGGAAGCAGATTCATGTAGCCAACCCTATATAGTTGGAAAAAGGCTTAGATGAGTTGAGTTGAATTGAGTTGAGTTGGAGAAAGGCAATATAAGTCCTTTCAAATTTTTTTAACAGTCTGAGTTTACCATTCGCAATGTAAAAGCTAGACATGTTTGTAAATTTTTGAATAATAAATAATAAAAATAAATACTTACATAATGACCAAGCAAGATTTTTGAAAAACTTGGCTGAGAAAATACAGCAAGCCATCTGTCCGGCCCAAATTTGGATTAGTCAAAAACAAATCTAAATGATATTCAATCTAACTTGGCTACCAAGTGATGCAAGAATAAAATTAGTTTTAATGAAGCTAACTGTCCAAACATATAAACAATAAACCTGAAGATCCAGTTTAGTGAACCAAATTAGACGTAGACTTCACCTCAATCTAGACTTAATATAGTTGATCACTTTAGGATGTGTCAATTGTTGTGTTTATGTCTATTGTAAAAATTTGTTCATCGATTTTAAAGTTTTAAGTGATTAATGATTTCTTTTTGAAGTACGAAGGAGTTCGAGCTGGCCGGGCTCGGCCGAACCCAATCTATAGCCAATCTCTCAAATAAGGAAGGAACGTTTTTGATCTGGGATTCGGATTCCCAACAATTGCATGCTGCTCTCTTCATCTATGATGTAGCTAGCTAATTAGCCGTGATGCATCATTCGAATCAAGCAATCGCTTCGTAGAACCATTGCCATCAAAACATGGCCGGTTAGAATCCATCAGAAGTCCGGCTGCCTGGTCCTATACAATTAAACCATTGGACCATCTGCCTGGTCCTATACAATTAAACCATTGGAAGACTTTTCCTTAAACCAATATTAAGCGCTATGAAGTAAACAAATGGCACTTCAAGTTCATATCTGTGATCACCAAGTAAAAGATTTTCCTTCTCGATCTTTCCGTTCAAGTGGCACTAAACCAGCCCGCAAGAATTGACCAGCTCGCCTTCAGCTCGCTCCCAGGATGCCCTTTGCCCAAACCAGCCCGCAAGAATTGACCAGCTCGCCTTCAGCTCCCATGGTCGCCATAAATAATCCCATCGCCCTTGCCCTCTTCCCCCATCGGCCAAGCTTAGCTGGTTAAGTTAGCTGCTACATTGCCTTGTCATTCCGCAAGAAGTACAAGACGAACATGGCTTCTAAGCTCACAATTCCTTCCCTTCTAGCCGCCTTCTTCCTCCTCCTGTCGTCTCCCAACCCTCTCTCCGCCTCCGTCGCCCGTGGCTGCAACAAAGACGACCAGGCGGCCCTCCTTGCCATCAAAGCCGCCTTCAACAACGACGACTACTTCGCCTCATGGGACTCCTCCGCCTCCTGCTGCACCTGGCTCGGCATCGACTGTGAGCCCAAAAGAGGCCGCGTCAGCGGCCTCACCATCGTCGGAAGGAACATCAGCGGCACCCTTCCCCCAGCCATCGCCGACATCCGCTTCCTCAAGGAGCTCGAAATGTACGACCTCCCCAACCTGGTGGGCCCCATTCCCCCGGCCTTCGCCAAGTTCAAGAACATCCTTATCCTCCGTGTCCAGAATACCAGCATCTCTGGCACCATTCCCGGGTTTCTCGGCCAGCTCACCACCCTCGGGCTCCTTGACCTCTCCTTCAACCGGCTCTCCGGCTCCATACCTGCCACCCTCTCCAACCCCCCCAACCTCCACTACATTCACCTCGACCACAACCAGCTCACCGGGCCCATTCCCGACTCCTTCGGTTCTTTCGGCAAAATTCCCAACCTCGAGCTCAACGTCTCCCACAACGCCCTCTCAGGTCCCCTCCCCACGTCCTTCGGCAAGCCCGACTGGAGCATCCTCGACCTCTCAATGAACCAGCTCACCGGCGACGCCTCCTCTCTCTTGGTATCGTCTAAACCGGCCATTGTGATCGATCTCTCCATGAACAGGCTGAACTTTGACTTGTCCGGCGTGACGTTCCCGGAGAACCTGACGATATTGGACCTGAGCCACAACAGGATCTACGGCGGGATCCCGGCCCAGATCAACCAGCTGACCGATCTAGGCGCTCGGTTCAACGTCAGCTACAACCAGCTCTGCGGTCAGATCCCCGCCGGCGCTGTGACCGCCCAGTGTGACCAGTATTCCTTTCTCCACAACAAATGCCTCTGCGGTGCTCCGCTTCCGCCTTGCAAGTGAGGCAGCGGTCAACGGTTTCGGCGGTCGCGTCTAATGGTCAAACTACCGATCAAGTGGAGGCTGCCTATGATTTTTGTTTGGATGCTTATCACAGCGATGTGATTATAATTAATGTGCAATAAGTTTATTCAACTAAAAATAAATAAATAAGAAAAAGAGTCGAGGGAAATCTACCCCACGCTATAATCATTGCAACAAATTGAAGAACTACCGGCACATCATTTCCAACATTCTCGCCCTGACCCAGCCCAGGCTCTTGCTTCTGCCGCCTTCTTCACTGCGCTGGACGATGTCTTACCAAGACCCTGCTATTCCTCCTCCATGCCTTGACCCTGCCGAAGCCCTTGCCCCTTCCTCCTCCTTCACCGCCTCGCCAAGGCCCTCCCCCCTTCTCCTCCACGTACGGCCCCTTCTTATGTCCCTGTGGACTTCGAACCACGGAAAATCCCGGCCCAATTCAACCGGTCCGGTCCTGTTCAACGTGAGCTACAACAGACTCGGGGAAAATCCAGTTGGTAGCGTGCCCGCCCGGGTTGAACTGCCTCTAGCGATCAGCTTTCTCCCGTACGCTCTTCAGGATTTCCCGTCATGTGTTTGATGTGATTCTTCCAGTTATTTTTTACGGGCAGGCTACGTTGCTTATTTGTGTTAATCTTCATGAACCGAGATAAAATTCAAGTTGCTGATGGAATTGGCTTAACAAATTAAACTGGCTAAACCAATTGCAACACTTTAAGGGCACTAGATTGTTTCCTTTACTGTATTCCCCTTCACCACTGCATTTCCCTTCTCTGATCTTCTGTCTCCCTCCCTTCCTTCCTCTAATCATTATTGTTTTGCTAGAAGAGAAACGAGACTAGGGGAAGGGAGGTAGGGAGGGATAAGGTTGACGCATGGTAGAAAGGGAAATCAGAGCACAGGAGAGACCACGATCGGAAGCAAAGCAGATAGCAAGCAGACCATCCGAGAAAGATCACGAACAGCCAAAGATGGTGGTGGACAGGAAAAAAAGATCAGGGCAAAGGGGAGAGAGAGAGAGAGAGAGATTAGAGCGGACATAGAGATATAACTAAGTTTAGACAGCTTGTAAGTAGCTCAAAATTAACTCAAAAAATATTTGAAACGTGGCTCGCTGCTTATCGAGTCAAGTTTGAGCTATTAGAGTATATTAGCAAGTCAATTTTGAATATTAAAACACTTAGCTTGAAAAGCTTGCAAACTTAATCGAACTTACATAATTTTATTATTTATCTTTGTAATTATACATATCTACAATATTATCTTAACTATATAAACCAAAAACCCTACATTTTAGTTAAGAATATATTTTATATAAATTTATTTTTACACAGAAATTTGAGTTAAGTAGTTGAGCTCGAGTATACCAAGTATTTCATCGAGCTCAAGTTCAAGTTCTAAACAAGAAACTCAATTGAGCTCGAGTTGAGTTTTGAACTTCAAATTTTAGAGTCAACCTCGAGCTCAAGCTTGGTAGTATGTCGATTCGACTCAGCTCGATTACATCCCTAAGCAGACGTCTCTCAAACTCTTAAGTCCGCCGGACTTCTCGCCCCAGTTGCCTTTTATCCGATTCTAACCATCTATTTAACATATTAAAAAACTCTTTGTGCACCGCACGCATCGCGTGCGGTGGTTGACCGCACGCGCATGTGGCCTCGCATGCTGTACGAAACGGATAAAAATATCTTTGAGCATGTGCGGTCGTACTCGCGCTCGGCCAATCATAGTCTGCGGTGTACGCATCATGCTACGACTCATTTTTTATTTACTTTGGGCCGGCTGGCAATGTGGTAGGCTATGGCGGCGTGGGCTTATATGGGCTGGGCTAAAAATTGGCAAAGCGCAAATATTCTTAAATAGGGTTGATTAATCAGTAAATGTCATATTATAATTAAAATGTTATGATCAAGCTCTGATCATGATTAAACTAAAAAATCAATTTGACTGCTGAAAATTTTTCCAGACCCACGTAAGAATTTGTCATGCAACATATTAACTGCAAGTGAGACGGTGTAGCTCGGGTGGGGACCAAATATTCTTCGCGCGGAAGAAAAATACCAATCCTTAACAGGCCCCGAAACATTCCAAATTCAATCAATCATGGATCTCAAAACGAGCATAAACGGAGAGAATCTTTATTGCCCTCCAGTGCTGCAACTTGGGCCCGTTTGGGTGCCAGCATTGAGTTACGTTTCAATTACCGCACTGGAAGACAGCTTTCGGCCAAGCTAATTTGTTTGCCAATTGTGGTCAAAGTCTTAAAGGTTGGCATCCATCCAGCTCACAAGCAGGCAATCCATCTGCATAAATTTAGAAGCATCTGTTATTCTTTTGCATGTTAGTTGCGTTGCATATGAAAAAGCATTCAATGCATATAATTAGAATTAGGTAACAACAAAATCCTTATTTCTGTGAAAGGGACGCAAAGATGTCCGCATCCATATAGCATATTCTATAGCATTTATGTTGATTGCTATTTTCTTTATTTTATTAGAAGATTGTTTGCATCTATAGCTGATATCGATAAGATTGATATTTTAAGAATTCTACCTTATAGGTAATTTTATGCTTTGTTTAGAGAAGTGGTTGGCATAAAAAATTATTTACTTTTTGATAATTATATTTTTACCGTGTTCTAAATTTAACATAGGTATAATAGGAATGAGCATAGGTTAGGTTAACTCGTTAAGTTTGGGCAAAGCCAAGAAAAAAAAAAAATAAAAGAGGTTTGAAGTATTGGATCGAAGTTAGCCTAAAGTTGGGTCAGCTATTGTTAGCTCAGGCTTGGCTCAATAAAATTCTTGAAAGATCTGAATTTGATCTAATTAATTCTTATATGTGTATGTATTTTGTTAAAAAAGATAACATGATCGGATGATTGAAGCTTTTAGGCCTTCCCATAAAGTCCTTCAACAAAAAACCTTTTTATAATATATATATATAGGCTAGACGAGATTACATTTGTTTTTTTTAAATCTTGAATTCATGCATAATGCTTTCGATTATTTAAGTTATTAAAAATTATTATTAAAATTATTTTAATAATATTATAATATCATATTATAATAATAATATATATATACAATGACTGTAATATAAGTTATTATATATATTATTAAAATACAATCACTATTATCTAACAACAATATATCATAAGATTATAATATATTATTATAGCAATATTATAAAATTATCGCATTATTATATAGTAATATTGTATTATATATATAATATTTTTATATTATGTATATTATTATAGTGACATTATTATTATAATAGAAAATATTAATATTATCTTTGTTTGTTTTATGATATTCAAGAAGATTTTTTAAAAGTAGAGCTTTTTAATGGTTTTTGATCAAGAAGGAGAACAATTTTTACGAATTTTATCTAACAAATGGGACCTTTAAGCTGGTTGCGGGCATGACTAGACTGCACTAAAGATTAAAAGGGTGGATTAACCTTGGGAATTTCTATTTGCACGCCTAATTATTCAGTACACCCACCATATTTATTATAAAAAAAAAATTTCTAAACTACACTTCTTTTTTCTCTCCACACCCCCCTCCTACTCCTAAATATCTCCTCTCTGGTACCATCCCTTTCCCCCTCCCCTGCATTGCTCCCCTTCCTTCTGCCTCCTCCCCTTCCCTAGAATCCTTCCCCACTTCCTGCTCCTACTCTCTCCCGAATTTCTAAAAAAAGTTGGAAGAAGATGGGAGGGAGAAGGGTGGTGTTGGCCCAGATGGCAACCCAAGAGGGGGTGAATTGGGTTCTAAAAAATTTTAACCTTTTTAAAACTATTGACTTTGAAATAATTAAGTGCAAATAGATTTCAATCACAAATGAAGAGATAGAGAGAGAGACAATTAAGGCACGGCAAACACAATGATTTTATAGTGGTTCGGTGTATCCAACACCTACGTCCACTCCCAAGTTCCACTTGGGTCCACACAATAATCAACTAGATTACAGTCGAGTTATTTTACAAGATCACAACTCAAAACTATTGTTTTCCGGGTGCACAATGAACCAAGCTGGTTTTTCGGGCTCACCAGTATAAAAACCCAAACACAAGCTAATCTAGCTTGCCCCGAGGTATACTACCTCCACTAATTCAATCCCCCTGATTGAACTAGTAAAAACAAGAAAGAATAATGTTTATATTGACAAACAGCTCCTCATATGAGCAAATATTCAAAGTAAATAAACAAGTTTAGAAAAGCCTATTTGAAGTAGATTGGATTTGAGCTTTTCTTCTTTCTTCTTTTCTTCTTCTCTTTGGAGATGTTGAATCAGGCCTCAGCTTTGATTCTTCACAGATATTGCAGATGAGAAGTTGGAAAATTACACCAAAACAGAGCTTTTTCTTCTTTTGAAAAATCCTCGATTTTTCAAGTTGAACCCTTGGATTTCTCTTTGAGCTTTTTGGAGTGGAAGGATTTGAACTTGGATACTTTTCTCTTTGATTTCAGGCTCAAGACTTCTCGGATTTTTGATTTGTATTCACTCCGTTTTTTTTTAGTCTTTTTTTTTCCTTTTAAATGAGCTTTCTCCCCCTTTTTATAGATTTCCTTTAATCCATTTTTGGTGAGAAAACTAGCCGTTGGAATGTACCTAGAAAGTTTTTCTAAACAAAATATATCCGTTAGAAGTTAGGTGAAAAGAAAATATTACCATTTGAGCTGATTTGGCATTTTAAAAATCCTTCCTGACAGGTTGGAGTCGGCTCCAACTTTTAGGTGTCGGTTCCAAGTCGTTTATCCAAAAATAGAAAGTTCTGAGTTCGTCGAGGAGTCGGCTCCGAAAAAGTTAAGTGTCGGCTCGCCATGGTCAGGTGTCGACTCCAAAAGACTATAAGTGTCGGCTCCAAGGTAGTCAAAAATCATACGTTCTGTCCCCGTGTCGGAGTCGGCTCCAGACACTGTAAGTGTCGACTCCAAACTCTGGGTGTTAGCTCGAAACTCTGGGTGTCGGCTTCGGACCGTATCAAAAATCAGAAAGATATTTGATTGGCCATGGGGTCGGCTCCAGGCTTTCTAGGTGTCGACTCCAGGTTCTGAATTTTGAAACTTACCTTTGGCACTTGATTCAAAATACGTTTCTAAATGCCTTTTGATTAAACAAATATTTTTAAGCCCTGAAACACTTGTTAAATTCATCAGTAACACAATAAATATACTCAATTCCTTTATTAATCATCAAAATCAATAATTGGGTCAACAATCTCCCCCTTTTTGATGATTATAAAAACATTGAGTATATGCATAGGATTCTTAAATCAAAATTTTCAAATATATGATCCTCACAGGTAAGCTCCCCCTGAATAAGGTAGCTCCCCCTATGAAGTTCAATTTAACAATTGTTCTTCCTTTTGCTTTACATGTTTGATACTTGGAATTTAGTTATATCAATTTTCACTTAAGCTTATTTAAATTAATGCATATCCAAAATAACTTGATATCAATCAAATACCAATCAATGCTTAACTAATAATCAATGCATATACGACATAACTTTCTCCCCCTTTTTTGTAATCAACAAAAAGACTAAGAAGTTAAGTAAATGTTAAAATTGATAGCTCAAAAGATAATTTCATTGCATTAAAAAGTCAAGTGTTACAAAATGAAACTGAACTTTGTCAACTATCAAACTATACATCAAACAACAATTTTACATTAAGATTAAGATTTCAAAGATGAAAATCAAACAACAACTTTTACTTCATTACATGAAAATCATAGATTGGTTCTAATAATCCTTTGCAAATGATCTAAAATCTTTCCCATTCCATCACTTTGAGTTCCTACAAATTCTTTCAATCTTCTATCAACAAAAGAGCAAGCAGTCATGATTTTATCTTGAAGCTCGGCATTGCACTTGGAGTAGGTTTCAGAGTCTCCACAGATATCCTTGAGTTCTTCAAATATGTGCTTGAGATCGTTACTTAAGGATTCCGCAGATGAACCAAGAGTGGACTCGATTTTACTGATGCGATCATCCAATGAGTAGAGAGTCTCTCTTAAGTTCATAAAATGATTATCAAACTCAGTCTTCAATTCATCTTTCTGAGCAGCAAGTAAACCTTTAAGTTGCTCCAATTGAAAGTCTGAAAATCGACTGATGAAGTAGATGGCTGATCAGAAACTTGAGCAGAGGCAGGAGCAGGGACAGGAATAGGAACCGGACTGCTAGGCTGTGGAGAGGGAACCCTCACAGACGGACCAGCCACAAAAGGTGCAGAAGGTCTAAGCTCAGGGCTCTCTCATCCAAATTGCCTTTCCTTTCCCAATGCCCATTGACCTTTACAAATCCCATCCGATGCAAGGTGGCCAAACTGTAGTAATCGGTATGCCTGAGGTTCTTGGAAGGTTCATTATCCAAAATTACAACTCCTTGGCTCCTGAAAACCATAGTTAGAACCATGCCATAGGGTAGGGACGATCTCCTTTTTCCTCCAGCCTCGGCCATATAAAAAATCATCATTGCAGCTAGGTTTATGGGTTGACCAGTCAATACACTATCCATCACAACTATGTCTCGCTCGGAGACATACTCAAATCGACCGGTTTAGGAAATAAAATTCTACTGCAATATTGTGAAGCAATCTCAATTCCAAGGGCAATTGGTTAGCCCTAACCTCTTCAAATTCTGTAACCTCTCTCCCTAACATCCTTGACAAAGCATCTGACCTCTCACTGTGGACGTCGGCTACCAATCCAGTGATGGGAATGCTCAAAAGGTTTCCTAGTTTTTGAAATGTGAGATGGACTCTTTTACCTCTGACAGAACTCACGATTCCACCATCACCTCTCGATAGATTGAAGTAGAACTCTTTGACAAGGGCAGGATAGGTGGGAACATCTAATGAGCACAATTTATCCCAGCCTAACTCTTTAATTTGATTCCCAATAGAAAAGCCCTCGGATTCAAAAATTCAAAATCGACTTTCCTACCCATTGTTATCACTCTCCCAGCTAATGTGTCTACCTAAGAGAAGAAGGATTAGGATTGTCCGATTGGGTTGAAGATTCCTCGCTCGAAGACGGCTCGCCGATGGGTCGCCTCGCCGATCGTTTCCCAGTCGTCACGGGCGCTCCAATCACAGATCCTCTCCTCTTAGGTGCCATTAAGATCCTTGGGAAGGTTCGAAATGAGTGGAATTTGAGTTGGGGAAGTTTTGAAAGTTTGGGAAGAGTTTGGTTGAGGATTGAAAAAGAAATGAAATGACGAAGTGTCGACTCTGCCCTAATAAAATCGATTTGGGACCCCCAGGTGTCGACTCCCGCAAAGTA